>VCHN02000800.1:0-29657 GCA_007115665.2 Sequoiadendron giganteum
TGCTGAGAGTCCTTTGTGAACCAACCAAATTGCTATGGTAACACATAACATATTCTGAAGTGCCCCTTAGATATCTAAATACTCTTTTCACAACATCCCAATGTGTCCTTCCTGGATTTGCCATAAAATGACTAAGAACTCCCACTGCTTGGGAAATGTCTGGCTTTGTACAGACCATTGCATACATTAAACTACCAATTGTACTAGCATAAGGCACTTTGGTCATGTCCTCCATCTCAGTAGGAGATTTTGGACAATCTTCAATAGATAGCTTTATCCCCTACAAAATTGGAACAAATAGCTACTTGCAATCATTCATACCAAATCTCCCCAAAACAATATTAATATACTTACTCTGGCTAAGCCAAAGTTTTCTAGTTTTTCTATCCCTAGTTATTTCTATCCCCAGAATATACCTAGCTGAACCAAGATCTTTCATTTCGAACTTTGCAAACAACTGAGATTTTAGATCAGAAATCATTAACTTACTATTCCCTATGAACAACATATCATCAACATAAAGGGCAATACTAAGAACCTGATCATTTTTAGTCTTGTACACACAATGATATGATTTTGATCTTACAAATCCCAATGACAAGACAAATGTGTCAAATTTCTGGTACCACATTCTAGGTGATTGTTTCAAACCATACAAATAATTTTTTAACTTGCAAACCAGATTTTCTTTACCTTTTCTCATAAAGTGCTCAGGCTGGGACATATAAATTTCTTCTTTAAGATCACCATGGAGAAATGCTGTCTTCACATCCATTTGCTCAATCTCCAAATCATATGCAATTGCAAGTGACAAGAAATCTGATAGATGTCAGCTTTGCTACAAGAGAAAAAATTTCCCCATAATCAATTCCCTCTACTTGGGAATAACCTTTCACAACCAATCTCGCTTTATAATTCTCAACACAACCGTCTAGACCAATTTTATTTTTAAACACCCATTTGTAGCCCACAGGCTTTCTACCTTTAGGCAATGGGACCAGATCCCAAGTATCATTTTTCCTTAATGATGCCATTTCTTCATTCATGGCTTCCAACCAAGAATCCGAATCAGACATTTTAGTTGCCTCTTTTACAGTCCTAGGCTCATCCATGTTAGTAATCAAAGCATAGGCAAAACTAGAATATAGCATAGAGAATCCATACCTATCTGGTTTTTTCTTGTCATGTGTAGACCTCCTCACAGGTTGAGGTTGAGGTTGTGGTTCTTCTTCTTGTTTAGAATTCTCAGAGCTGCTTGAACTCTCCTCAATTTTAGGTACACTTTCAATGTGTTGTTCCTCTTTTTTTGGAGTTAGAGGTATCTCAACAACATCATCATCCATTTTATCTTCTTTCATCCCTGACTGCAGATCCACTGAAGAAGGTTTCAATTCCCATAAGATTACACTTCTATTGTACAATACCTTCTTAGTCACAAGATTCCAAAGTTTGTATCCTTTCACACCAAGGCCATACCCGATGAAGATACATTTTCATCTTTGTTATCCAATTTAGATCTCCTTACATCTGACACATAAATGTATGCTTCACAACCAAAGACACAAATATGTTTCAGAGAGGGCTGCTTACCAAAAAAAACTTCCATAGGAATTTTATCAACAAGTGCTGATGAAGGAGACCGATTTACCAAGTAACATGCTGCAGCCATAGCCTTAGCCCAAAATTATTCTCTAGACCAACATTGCTCAACATACTTGTAGCCTTCTCCATCAACGTCCTATTCAACCTTTCAACAACTCCATTTTTCTGCAGAGTGTAAGGTGTTTTTTTATGCCTTTTAATCCCATGGTCTTTGCAATACCTTTCAAAATCATCAGAACAAAACTCACCACCACTATCAGTCCTTAGACACTTTATTTTTCTTCTAGTCTGATTTTCCACAAGGTTTTTAAATTCCTTAAAATGACTGAACACTTCTGATTTACTTTTTAAAAAGTACACAAATGCCTTTATTGAAAGATCATCAATAAAAGAAACATAATATTTAGACTTCGATAATGAAGGAACATCCACTGGACCACACACATCAGAATGAATATAATCCAGAAGACCAGAAGATTTATGAGGACTGTAGTAAAATGAAACACGATGTTGCTTTCCATATATACAGTGTTTACAAAATTCAAATTCCAGGTTACAATCATGAAGCCCCTCAACCAGGTTTTTATTCTTCAAGGCTTTCAAACCTTTTTCACCAATGTGATCGAGGCTTTGATGCTAGAGCATAGTCTTTTCTGCTAGAAGTTTAACTTCCAAGGAATTTTCTCCAATAGGAACATTTTCATCCTTCTTCTCATGAACAACCTTCTATGACTTTGTAGAGAGACTATTGCATTGAATAGCTGGTGCATCCAACTTGTACAAAGTACAAATTCAGGCACCCCTATCCAATAGCATAGAGCCTCTAGTCATCTTACAACCATTGCTAGAGAAAGAGACTTGCACTCCAACATTGTTCAACTTGCTTACAAACAATAAATTTTGAGCCAGCCCTGGTATATGCATTACACCATCAATTCCCTTAATTCTACAATCAAGAAACTGAATTTTGAATCTTTCACGTCCAACTATCTCCAAAGATGAATTGCTTGCCAAATACACCTTTCCACCATCGTATTATTCATACTTATTAAACCAGTCTCTATGAGATGTCATGTGGAATGATGCTCCAGAATCAATCAACAAGACATCATCCGATGCCTGAGTTACCAAGGCTGCAATGAAGGCATCTGCATCGCTCTAAGAAGAATCATTGTCGGAAGATTTGTTGTTGTTCTTCTTCTCTTTGCAATCCTTTCGAACATGACCAGGCTGCCGACAATTCTAGCACTTCACCTTGGAATTCTTACCAGGAGACTTTGATCTCCCTTCTAATTTCGATCTGGGTTTCTTGTCCTTCTTCTTGCCCTTTTATTTCGATCTGCTTCAAATAGATAGAGCCTCCTTCACCATCTCAGAAGAATTCCTTCTCATTTCTTCTAATAACAAAGAAGCAACCACATCTTCCATATTGAAAGTGGTTGTCGTGCTCCCAATCGCCATCACCAAGTGATCCCACAAATCCGGCAAAGAACACAACAAAAGCATTCAAAAATATTCTTCTTCAGTCTTCACACCTACAAATGTTAACTGAGAAATCAACATGTTAAAGGTATTCAAATGATCAGAAAAAGATGTTCCTCCCTCCATTTTCAGAGAGTACAAATTCTTCCTCAAAAATAACTTATTCACCAAGGACTTGCCCTGATAAATGTCTCCCAGTCTTTTCCACAAAGAAGAAGCAGTCTTCTCTTCATAAATATTCAAAAGAACTAAATCTGCTAAACAGAGTCTTATCAACCATTTTTATTTTTATCTGTGAGGTCCCAATCTTCTTGCTTCATGCCTATAGGTTTCATTCCAAACATGACAACCCAAATATCACGGTCAACTAATAGATCTTCCATTTTGAGTTTCCACAACTCAAAATTGCTGCCATTGAATTTGTCAATATCAATTCTTCCAGATGTACTTGTCATCGCCATCTCAATATGTAATTAGACAAAATTCAAGACTTCTATAGAACTCCCACTGAATAGAAATTGACACAAAAAATCCAACCTACCCACAAGGATAACACAACTGGCCGGGCTCTGATACCACTTGTTAGGAAAAATTTGATTGCGGAACAAACTTTTCCTAATGTCAAAACTAAGAGGAGAAAGAGATACGCCTTTTAAACTTTGCAATTACAGTTCACTAAGATGCACATGGAATAAGTTGAAAAATAAAGAAATAAATCAAACACAATTGACACCAAATTTACGTGGGAAAACCCTTATGGGAGAAAAATCCACCACACCAAAGAAGAACTCTTGTATTACAGAAAAATAATTTACATACAAGTTTTAGTCTCTCCTTCACAGGAGGCAATTACTACAACAACAAATTTCCCTGATCAACCTTACATAAAATAACACTGTTACAATGCTTCTCGACTTGGCATACAATGATATTCACAAACTGATCACACATCGATCATCCTTCCATCGAACTTCTAACAGTTCCTGTTCATTGCAATGTATAGCAACAACAAGATTGATTCATTCTCAGTGCCAATGATTCGGTTCAACTTCCTGCACAGAGTAACCATCGAAACTTCCTAGAGAAGCCAAACAATCTCTATCCAAGTTAGAAACCTCTAATGAATAGCGAACACATCAACAGTCAACCAGTCCATGCATTCTACCCCTTCACATTACCGCTCGTCGTAGCCGGGACCCACCAAGACACATGTACATCACTAGCAAAGCTTTGGGGAATAAAAAAGAATCTACCATATTCCCAACAAGTTTCTCTGATACAACAACACGTGTTTGAGACCTGCACACTTCACAAGAGTTAGTTGAGACCCACCATAAGAAGCACAGGACTAGCGAGCACCAATTATCAAGCCAACATGTGTCACACCCTCAATCAATTCCGCTTGGTTCACAAGAGTCAGATGATACTCTCCTCAACTGAGCATGGAATAGAATGAGCACCGTTGGATTAGTCAAATCTCAACTGTAGATCAAGATTCCCTTTATATTGGTACACTATGCTGTGGTCCCCACCAAGATGCTTTCAACTGCTATCGGTCCATCGGTGTAGCCCAGTGTAAAGTTCCATCGATAACTCTAAATCACACCGATACAATGTTTATCGCATATCAGTATATCGACATATTGACATATCGATGAGACAACACATTGCCACTCACCGATATGCGATCATTCTGCCGATGAGGCCAAGGTTCATCGTGCTACTGACCAGAGTGGAAGGAAGGGCTCTGCGGTACTAACGAGAAAGGCATGAACAAAAGCTAAGTTTGTCAAGTTCTTAACAAAGGTTCAAGCCAGCAAGTTGAGGCACAAATTCCAACACCATTCCCTCTCTCTCCCACTCCCTCTCTTAAGTCTTCCCCCCCACTGTAACTGAATAAATATCTCCCTCTCAAGTCTCTCTCTCTCTCTCAAGTCTCACTCCCTCCCATGCTACCTAGACTAATTTGTGTCACTCCAATGCCCTCTCTCACAGTCCCTCTTTGTCAGGTCTCACTTACCTCCCACCCTACCAAAACAAATATATTTCAATCCAACCCCCTCTCCCACACTCCCTCTCTCTCTCTCTCTCTCTCTCTCTCCCTTTGGTATTTTTGTATCTCTCAGGTCTCATCCCTCCCAACCCCTCTCCTGTTGTCAGGTATTTTGCCCCACTATAGCTGGATAACTCTCTATCCCTCTCAAGTCTCTAACGCTCTCAGGTCTTAGTTGCTACCACACTACCTAGACTAATCTCTCTCACTCCTATCACCTCTCTCTCTATCTTTAGTGTCACTCCCTCTGTCTCTATGAAATCTCTCCCTTTCAAAACAACACATTTGGCACTCTCCAAATTTGGCAAGTGCCAAATGTGTTTAACCTTGAAACGGTAAAATAGGGGTTGACCCCATGATTCAGGCCCATAGGCTTCGGTATTTGTCTGGTTCAACGCTTTATCCAATTTAGAAATGCCCTTTTTTATGCAGTTGACTTCATGTTGTACCAATCTATGCTTTATCCATCACCTTTTTACCACCAATCTGCATGGTAGACAACATAGAAGAAGACATTTTGAAGTTTCTACATCATTTTACATTATCTGAGGTAATATATTCATTTTGGTAATATTTAAATGTTTATATTTGGTATATTTGTTTGTTTTTGACAATATAAACTACATTTCTTTAATGATTTTATTAATCATAACAATTGGACATAGAATCCAACATTGAATTAAATGGGATTTGCATAATTTTTTTAAATTTTTATGAGTTTGAAGAAGAAAAAAATGAAAAACATGAAATTTACTTAATAAAAAATTACTTATTAATTCTATTTGCATTGGTTATAGTAGTCCATTTCTAGCAGGGCTAGTGGAATTCACTCTATTTCATTTTAGGTAGATGTTTATATTGAGTTTTTTGTTTTGTTTTCATAATTTTTAGACCATTCATTTGATGATTTTATTAATCTTCATTGTTACACATAGAATTCAACATTAAATAAGATGGATGTTTCCATGTAAAATTTTAACTTTTAGGAGCTTGAAAATATAAAATGGAAAACATGACATAAGAGTTTAAAATTCATTATTAGTGATGGTTGTGGGAAAACTTTTATTTTCAACTAATTTGGAAAACCTAATAGCTTTCATCAATGTTAATGTAAGTTTCCATTAATTTTTTTGTTCCATAAAAAAATCATCTTCATCACATGTGCTTAGATAAATTCAATTGACTTGACATAGTTGTTAATGCAAGTTTCCATTCATTGATACCATTTACCTTTCTAATAAATAAAAAAGGGAAAATTTTGTGTAATCGAGAATGCTTATTGTCTTTCTAAGTTACCTCATTTCCAAATAAATCTAGTGAATACTTATAAGATATAGCATCATAAACCCTTCTTTGAATTCATCTTCTTCATGGTTCATTGACAATCACAATGTGGTTTTGAGAACAATAAACACAAGATTATCTAGTTTTAATTTAGGTGGCAACAAATTATACCATAGGTTTGTGATGGAGAGTAGGGAGACAAAACCTTTAAAAATCACAATTAGATCAGTTTCAAACAATCTTCAATCTCAAAAACCTCAATTCAATGCTCAACTGACCAATTCACATTCACTTCCTTGTAGCATTCACAACAGAGAAAATTGTTCATATCTTAGTCACTAGAACCATATTTAATGAATATAAACACTAAACCATTGCTTTAGGCCTTTCTATTCTTGAAACAAGGAGGGTTTAGTGAAAATCAACGTTCGAGGCCTCTGGTGCAGGAGCACCTTGTAAGCTCAATTTTGTCAAAAAGGTCATCTTTAGTGAGCATGGTCAAATGCTAGGATTTTAGTTAATTTTGAGTATTTTGTGTTCAATAAGGTCAATTAGACCATTTTATAATTTATTTTGAGCTAAGGGAGTTCAGTTGTGTCATAGCTTGCAATTTGGCAAAATGTGGTAAGAAAGGTTGCTAAAAGATGCAAAATTTGTAGAGTTAGGTGCATGCAAGGTTAGGTAAGTAGAATGTCAGTTCTAGGTGTTATTTTATGTTTTTATGAGTCCATAAATTTGAGGAGAACCTCGAGGAAGAGGTGAGAGTATGGAAAAAATGAAGAAGATCAAGAAGTATTCCCCATTTTTAGTGTAAAATTCTGAGTTTTGACTGGTAAATTTATGTTTCAGACCACTGTATGACCCTGTACAAGTGGTTCATGGTCTAAAAGCTGTGGGAAATGTTAAAGTAATGTATTAGATTTAATTTATAGTTTTTTTGATTGAATTTCATGGAGGTTTGTGAGTTTTATGATCATTTTGGTGCTAATGGGTAGGAAACCTTGTTTTGGGGTTTTCAACACTAAAGAATGCATGTATGAACTTTTCCTTCGGTGGATACCCCTAGAAATTAGTGAAGTGAAGGCCAAAAGGTTTTTTTCCATGTTCAATAAGGATTCAAGAGTTGAAGAGTTGATGGAAGTGTTTTGTGAGTTGCTGTCCTAGTTGATTTCTTGTGTGTCTTGACCAAAAATCAAGGTTTCAAGTAATGGTTTGATGAAATAATAATGCTAAAGGTTGGGAGTAAGATTTTAGAGCATGTGTAGGCTATTTTTAAATTTTTACAAGTATTGGTTGAGTATGGAGTGTTGAGGAAGTCTGGGTTTCAATAAACCCCTAGGGGAAACCTAGTTTGAAATAGCTTAGAGTGAGGGTTTGAAGGTTGGTACCCTATTGAACGTTCTAGTCCCTAAAATAGGTGGAATATGAGGTTTTAAAACCTAAAAAAATATTTTCCATGGAGATAAAGAGCTTTGAATGTGTTTAAAGGAGTGTCTCTTTGTAAGAGTGGCCTTATTGGCCTAGTTGCTTGAGTGGAACAGGGCTCGTTTGAGGTATTTTATCCAAAAGAGTTTATAGTAGTTTTGAGATATGTTTTAGGCCATGGAAAAGGGTATCTGAAATGCTATTATAGTCTTCATAAGTTACCTAGTTCATTAGATATGAGTGATTGTCCTATGAGGAAGGATTACTAGTTTGTAAGTGGTTAAGGAGTGAGTGATACAAATTGGTGTTTCTTGGTAAGTTAAGTGATAAAGTTGTTTTTGGTTTATTATTTTAATCTTGTTAGATGCCTTAATAGGCTCATGCAAAGCCCTTATACCTTAGTGTGGATTGGAGTCCTTCGAAGCCTATTTCCTTTGATGAAACCTTGAAAGAGTGTGTGTAAGTCTATTAAGAGCCTTCCTCTAAATATTTGAACAAGTTCATTATGGATCCCTACATGTATTGCATAAACCTCTAGCTACTTTTCCAACTCTTCAAACACACTCAAAATCCCTATTCTAATATCTAACCCTACAGACATCTAACTCCATCATATGAATTTTTTTGTTTACCATAGACATGTTTGATAATTCCAAACGAATCATTTCCTTCTTTCATAAATTGATTTGGTGTGTTTCATATTTAATGCAATGTAATCAAAGATATCAATATTTTGATAAAATGCATTACTTAATTTTGTTCTATGTGTGTTTGTGGTTCTATGTATGTTTGTGAACATGTAGCATTCAACGTCATGTTGAGGAAACAAACAAAGCCTCTAAAACCAAAAGAATGTGTAGTTAAAAATGCAAGGAGAAGAGAATACAAAATTTTAGCTCGTGAAGCAAAGGAATTGCAGCCCATACATCCAAAAATTTCCATGCAATCTAAGAGAGATGTCAAATTGGAAAAAAAAAGGGCACAAATGAGGAAAGTTCGTGGAAGGACAAGAATGGATACCGAAGTTGGGGGGACATCATCAACCATAGGTGAAGCTCAATGCACATCTCCAGTTGAAGACACATCGACAACAACATGTGGTTTTCCAAGTACATCAAAAATCACATCTCCAATTGAAGACACACCATCAACAACATTGTGTTTTGAAAGTACATCATCAAACACATCTCTATTTGATGCACTCCACAAATGACATCTCAAGTTGGAGGTAAAACATCATTTACATGTCAATCTCAAGGTATGTCATCAATTGCACCTCCGATTGAAGGTACACGATCTATCCCTGATGTTGTTGACCTTCCCAATGTTGACACAAATTTACATTTGAGAACTCCTCCTAGAGCTTTGCATAGAAAACCTACATTTTTTATTGATATTGATTCCAATGTTTTGAAATGGATTCCTAATAAGATTCCAAAATGTACATGTCAAAGATATGCACATAGGATATGGAGTTTATTTTTTGTGAAGCTAAGTGAGGGTGGAAGATGCCAACTATTTGTTGAAATGATGAGGCAACTCAAATTTAGGTCCACCATGAAGGATCTTGGGCTAATATTTTTGAATGAATCAAGTGAAAAGTCCATTGTAAAAAACTTGATGAGTGCATACGAGAGCATGGGTTCTACCTCACACACGAAGGATAGTTGTGCCACACGATGTGTGATGACAACAACACTGTTAAGCGGTCAAACAAGGAACAAGGTGAACTTACAAAGGAAATTAAGTCTTTGAAAATAAGTAGATCATCTCTAATGAGAGCCAAAGGAAGACGTGAAAGAGTGGAGGATCCAAATAGCAATGAGTTATGTGCATTCTTGGGTAGAGTGCCACGAAAAGATACAAGAATTGATCAAGGCTTGAGATCTTTAATAGTGAATTATTGGAAGGATAACACAAGGACCTCTCCTAATCAAAGAGATGTTGTAAAAAGGAGAATTGGTAGTGAAATCCGTGAGCCACATCCAATGCATTATTTGGATACCACTCAAACCCAATTTTTTGCTGATTTTGTACAAAATTTTCCTGAAATTAAAATATGTCAAAGGTATTTTGAAATGCTAAAGCCTTTTTATGTAAAAATAAATCACACACACACTACTTGTTGTTGTAGGGTTCATATTGAGTTTTCTAACCATTATTATGTTTATCGAAGTATATGTGTAGATATGCATATTGACAATGTTTTGTAGGAATGTAACATAATGCCTCCACCTAAATCGTCAAGGAAATTTGTCTTCCATTTTATGTGAAAGAGAGGATGGTCAATTTTTTTACAAGAAGTCATGTTTGGATGGCACATGTGATCATTGTGGTGGCATGCAACATTTACCAATTTTCCAACACATGGCTTGAACACACACAATTGGAGACATAATTGTGGAATTTGGCAAATATAAGATAGTGGCATACGGTCTAAAAGATGGGAAAGAAGAAAAGAAATGTGAATTGGTCAGTGATAAGATTCCAGTGTATCAGTTTATGGGAATTTTTAATGATTAGGTGGTCTATGAGTATACAAGGCATACACACAAAGCATAATGGTTGGACTCACAGTTCAAGCTATGCAAGGACACATTTCCACTTCGTCATATCATTTCAGTTGTCGAATTCACTGAGAACTACACACTACAACCACAAAATGAGGTGCAATCATAGTACTAAAACTCCATGTAGGTTGCTATATTTGTGCATATAGCATTCATTCATGCAAATGATAGTATAGAGGAAAATAGGACAGTATTGAGGGAGTATCACTTTTGCATCAGTGATGATCGCACACATTCTACAAAGTTTGTGTAAGGTTGCTTTCATATGTTCTATGCTGATCTAGCTAGCAGGGGCATATCATTTAGTCAACATATCATATGGCTAGATAATTATACATCATAATTCAAGAATGCCAAAATGTTTTACTGGTTGAGCAGGATGCATAGGATCAATGGTGTTTAGCATATGTGGAACTTCTCAGAGGTTGGGCATGGAGAGGGGGAGCATGATGGAGTAGGTACATGTATCAAAAGAGCCCTAGCACGAGAAGAGTTAAAGTACAAAGACAATGTAAAGTTGACAGATGCAAGATCAATTGTCCAGTGGTGCAATGGTGCAATGGGTCTAGGTAGTGAAGGTAATTATTTAGTTCATAGATTTTTTCATTTATTAGATGATACTAACATTGAAAAATATGAAGATTTTTGTACACTAACAAGATCGAGCGAGCTACACTCTTTTAGAAGCTCCAACACAGGTACATGGACTATCCATATGTGGAATATGACATGATTTTTTTCATGTACACTTGAAGCATGGAATGATTGCGAGTCAACAGAGTGGGTTGAAAAATGGTCTATAAGAAGTCTAACCCCACTTGACACTTATCAGCTCTCGATGTCTCTACAAATCATGGAGATGCAATCATCAATTGACTTTGATCATGTATCAGACCTACTAGAACCACGTAATATATCTTACTTACATGTTTTATTATGATTCTCAGTAAATACATCTAACAAGATGAACATATCAATGCAGGGCACGTTTATGTGCTAATTGTAGATGAAGACAATGAAGAGGGTATAAATTATTACCTATGCCGTTGTATCGAGGCCAAAAAGAAATTGGAGGCCCCAGTTATAGATGGAGAAAACATAGAATATCCTACAGGTTCAGTGGTTGTTACTAGAACATGGCTTCGAAGGTACCCAATTAAGAATGTTGTAGTTTGGTTGTTTGAGGACTTTGACATGCATCAAAATATTCTTCACTACTCGAACCTTGTTGTCGCCACCAATGTTGATTTGATCAAATATAAGGGCATACTTGCGAACAAGAACTTTTGGAAAGTGATTGAGTTTGACCACGGGGCAATAATTGACACAATAAAGAATAGAGCAGACTCAGATGGTTCCCTAGATTTATTTTTAGGTATGCACATTGAATTTGTAAAGTCATGTTATTGATCATTGCTTTCTTTCAAGTGTTTAAGTTTGATTGTATAAGGGTTTGAAAGTGTTATGTGGTATGAGAAACATCGGTTGCTGGTGCATTTCATGGTTGTCAATCTTCTCTTTCTTTTGCATCTCGTAGATTTCTCAGATTCTTATATGCTACATGTTTTATGTTAATTATGTGAGTGATATATTTTGAAATTTATACGTAGGATCATCGAGAGATGAGAAAGTAGCGAAGGGCCACATCACCAATTTAGGAACTTCAATCGACCTCCTTATCTATCATGCATGAAGGTGATAGTAGGTCTCGTTAGGTGTATGAATGAAATTATTTAGTTATTGCTCTTTTAATGATTTTTATGTGAGTCCATGTCTAAGATTGATAGGATTTTGCAGGTTTTTTGTGGACCAAATTATTATGAGAGTATAGAACCACGGAGAGGCTACTACCCATTTCTTTCATAGGGAGCAGGGGATGTACATGTTTTGAAGCATTTTGGAATGCAAATAACTTGGCTAGCTGAGGTGGATTGGAGAAAAGAAACTAGGCAACAACTCCTTTTGTTTCTTATTGTACAATATATTTCATGATCTGGGTTGCAAATGGGAGGATTATTTCCCTGCATGTATTGCTACAAGTACTGACAAATGGGAAGATTTTCAAGATGTTCTTCCATCACTATTGTAATATTTGTCATTCACTTAGTGTATTTTTTGATATACAAAAATTATGAGAAATTAATACATGCAAATGTGTATATTCCTTAATATATGCCTCAATTAAATGTGTATATTACATTTAAAATTAGTTTTAATGCTTCATGGTTTACATTTAAAGCTGTCTTCAAGGAAAAGCATGTGGATTTATGAGTAAGAATGAAATAATGTCTAATATAATTGTAGAAAGGCATATTTTATTGCCCCTACCTTGTCAATCCTACTGAATTGGCAAGCTAGTGAGCTTGGCAAGTTAGTGAGCTCACTGGCTTGTAAATTCCATAAGGTTGACAAGGTAGGGGCAGTGTATGCCTCATAGAAATTGATACAACCTAGGTCATCTCTAACATACCTCAATTCCACCTAAGACTCCTTTGGAGCAAATTGCTAAAAACTTGATAACAACGCTATCTAAGGGCTCAATTAGGCCAGATTTACAAAGAGAATGTGTTTTAAACTTTTCCTTTCACTCAAAAATTGATTGGGAAACACTCACCTACCAAAGGAAACACTTAATCCATAAATTTTAGGGCAAGATAGGCCCTGAAACACCCCAAACACTAGAGCCCTCACTTTTCACAATATACCCTAGGGCTTATTGAAAAACTATGCTCGATGCCTTCTCAAACCTCAAAACCAATTAAAACACTTTGGAATAATCCTGCACATGCTTAAAATAACAAGAAAAATGACTGCTTGAGCAAAAATTTCTCACTTTTACCCTCTCTAACCTCACCTTTTCATGTAAAAACACCCCAAATGCCACCTAGGGCATCACCAAAAATCAGTATGCAGACCTCCCCTGCTCAAGAAACAATGAAAACATGTTTATCTATCTAAAATAATCCTATCCACTAAGTTACAACATCATACAGTGGGTGGAAGGCTTAAAACACCATTTTTAATGCACTCAAACCCTTGAAACAAGGCTCACAGACTGACCTCCAGTAAAATGCCTATTAAATGAACAAAATTGAATGAAATTTCTTCAATTTTTTTTTGTGAAATAGTTAACTCTTCTTCCCACCAGTTTGCATTAAGAATTAAGCACAACCACCCTATACATAACCGTACAATAGCAATAAACTTCAAAAATTATTGAAAAACTCCGAAAATGGCATGGGAATAACAAGATTTTATTGTTTTTATTTCTAACTTGATTTCTCCAACCTCAAACTCAAACATAAGAAGCCTTTTCAAACATGAAAAAACCAACTACCATCCTACAACTGAATCCAACCAATTTTCAAACTTGTTATGGATGTTGAGTACAAAATTGCACTTTTTTACATATTCTCGCTGACAACATTTTTGCTCATTTTGCATTATTTTGCAATTTGACCCTCCTAGACTCCTAATACATTAGAGATGGTCTACCTAGAATTTATTGAATCCAAAAAAAATGACCTCACACTGGAAAAAAATGACATTCAACCTATCTTGACAACTTTTATCAAACTCAACAACATTTTCACTATGATTTGCATCTTCCACAAAATGGAAACATAAGACCTTAAAACTTCACCAATTAATCATAAGAGCACACGAAACTTTGTGAGGGAATGTCAATTTAATCATTTGATGTTAACCTCATAATGAGCACCTATGATGTAGACATTATAAGAAAAGGATTCCAACCTCCTTCCTTCCCTCAAAAATCAATCTTGGCTTATTTTGAAGTTTACACCTAGTCACTCTTGTAGGTCTGTAGATCTATTTTTTCCACCTTAACTCTCATAATTCCTTAATAACCTCTGCAACAAACCACCATTTTAGGCACCCATTTAAGCCTTCTTCAACATACATCAAACCCTCATAAGACTCTTTGGGATCAACTTTCACAAAACAAGCAACCACCCTTTATTCTTCCTATCACACACAAACCACCATTGGGTAGCATTAACCAACCTTCCAAACCACCAATTCCTCCACTTTTAGGGCGTGATAAGCCCTCTAACATAACAAACCATAAAAACCCTCCTCATTCACAAGTTAGGCAAGGGTTTATTGAAAAACCATACTCCAAACCTTCCCACATCCAACCAAAGCCTAAAATCCCTTCAAAAAGGTCTACACAAGCTTAAAAGTTCAAGAGATATATCTACCCCCAAAGATTTCTTCAAACCCTAGCACTAAACCACCATTTTCCACTAAAAAATGCACCATTTGACATCTAGGGAATCACCTAAAAACCATCTATTCACCTCCCTTGCACACATGTTTTATGACCCTAACTAATCCTTTGCATTGAGTTACAAAAGAATACAGTGGGTGGAAGGCTTAATATGACATTTTAATGCACTCAAAACCCTTAAAATAGGGTATACAAACCGACCCTCAATAATTGGCTTCTAAAATGCACAAAATCACTTGAAATCCAACCAAGCCAAAACTAAAATGGATTAAAGTATGCTTCCCACCTAATTCCATCAAAGAGAGCACAATAAGCTCTGAGGCTACATTCAATCGACTTGATCCCTTAAGGGTCCAAAGTGCAAAGGAAAAAATCTTTGACAGTGCACCCATAAATTGTGGTGTGTACAAAATCTCCATCTAAACCCTCTGAGATCATTGGGCCCCTCTAGAATAACCTCTCTTGGTTTTTATTATCAGCAGAGTGGTTTCTGTGGTGTCCATTTTCATGATGGAAAAATATCAAATGCAAGTAGTGCAAAGTTGCAAAGTGGTAAAATTTCATTTTTACCTTCGTGTGACCATGAACTATCCGATGCATCCGAATTGGGTAGTAATTTTATGCTAAAGGAATGGTCCTCTTCACCCAAACACTTGAAATCGCTGGCTATGATGTTTTAGGATCCTTAAGAGTCCAAAGTGCAAAATGGCTGTAAACTTCAGCATGCTCGTATTCAAACACCACGATGCTTAGAAACTTCTCATCTGAGCCTATGAGATCATGTTTAGCCCCTCTATAATAACCTCTCTTAATTTTTTCTATCTCAGAGGTCTTTTCTTATGGTGGTGATTTCTCACTTGGGGAAAAATTTGTCAAATACAAGTAGTTGAAAGTTGCAAAGTGGTGCAACTTTTGTTCTCCAACTTGTGTGACCAAAAAAATTGTCCTGAAATTTTTGGGTGGGTAAATTTATGCTAGGCATGGTCCTCTTTCATACTAAAACATGCAAAATCGCTCTGAGCTACGTTCAACCAGTAGAATCCCTTAAGAGTCCAAAGTGCAAAATGGTTGTGAACTTCAACATGCTCGTATTCATCACCTACCATTATGTAGAAAGTTCAGTCTAATCCTACAAGATTGAGTTGGGCCCCTCTACAATAACCTCTCTTAGTTTTCTATCTTGGAGGCCTTTTCCTATGGTGGCGATTTCTCGCTTGGGGAAAAAGTTGTCAAATGCAAGTATTTGAAAGTTGCAAAGTGGTGCAACTTTTGTTCTGCAATTGGTGTGACCAAACAGACTGTCCCGATGAATTCGAGTGGGTACGTTTATTCTATACATGGTCCTCTTTCCCACTGAAACATGCGGAATTGCTCTGAGCTACGTTCAATCGGTAGAATCCCTTAAGAGTCCAAAGTGCAAAATGGCTGCAAAATTCAATATGCTTGTATTCAGACACCATGACACTTAGAAAATTATCTTCTGAGACTATGGGATCATGTTGGTCCCCTCTACAATAACCTCTCTTAGTTTTTTCTATCTCGGAGGCCTTTTACCATGGTGGCAATTTATCACTTGGAGAAAAAGTTGTCAAATGCAAGTAGTTGAGTGTGTAAACATGACTTTTTAGCCATTCCACCCATTGTATTCTAATGTAACTTAGTGGAATGGAATAATTAGGGGTAGGGAACATATGTGAATGGTTTCTGGAGTAGGGGAGGCGAGTTGAGTGGTTTGGTGTGATGCCCTAATTGGCAATTTGATGAGTTTTGGTGAAATTCAGTGGTTTAAGAGTGGAAATGGTTGAAATCCTTTGGGGTAGTAGTTTGTGAGGGAATTTTGAGCATGTGTAGGTTATTTTAATAATTTTCATGCATTATAAAGGTGTTATGAGTTGTGGGAATAGGATTTTCAATAAACCCACCCTAAACTTGCTAAAAATGAGGGTTTTTAAAATGTGGGCTTAAAGGAGCGGTTCTCAGGTTAAAGTTTGTGGATTTGGAGGTTTTATGGTATGGAAAATGAATGTATATAGTTATTTGGGATGTGAAGATAGTTTGGAGTATAGTTTCTTTGAAAATTTGGCCTAATTGGCCAATTAGGACAACGTAGTAGCCTTGTTTTTTTGGTGTTGGTCGAAAGTGACCTGGTGTGTTTTGTGATACATTTTTGAAGGCTTAAAAGGGTATTTGAAAAGGTGAGTGGCTTGTTTATTGGAAGTAAGCTTTGAAAGAAAAGGTGAATAAGTTGGGTCTGCAAACCTACAAGACAAATAGTAAAGTTTGAGGAGAATCACCCTTGATAGGGTTTGGAGGAACAAAGGCCTGGTGTATCAGCTGGATTTCTATTTAGTTGATTGAAGGCCTCCCTACTCTACTCATGCTATTGCTTACTATTACACTTTGAAACTGAAAGCAACTCATAGAAACACATAAAAGTAATTTCAGACCCTAAAAATTGGAGAGTCAAATTAAATAGGGACTAAGACTCCAGTAAGGGAGTTATAGTCCTCTTGATGAGATTATGAGGTTCCAGAGGTTGAAACAGGAAGAAAACAACAAAGAGATGATTCTGAGCAAAAAAACTTGAGAGGGACTAAGGCACTAGGAAGTGGATTTTAGTCCTAGCAGAGGTTTTTATGAGAAAAACAATAAATTCTGGCTTGATAACAAATAATTAGATGCAAGATTTGAAATATAATTTCACTAATGCAAGATGCAAGAAACCCTAGATGCATAATATAATGAATGCAATCTACCTCTATGACTCTAAATGACTCCAAATAAGAAAAGGAATAATTCTCAAACAAAGTTAGGTTCGCCAAAATGAATCGTAGATAAAATAAGTGAGGGGATACCTTCCTATTCTATCTAGATCATCCAACTATGCCCTAAGAACCCTAATAGGATTGAATATCAACCTCTCAAAGTGAGTCAATACATAATTAGGAGGACTTAGGAGGGGTTTATTTTTATCTTTAAGGGGTTCACCAACAAGCAAATGCTTTGAAAAGATAATGTTTGAAAACATAGTATGATATGCAAACAACCTAAAACAAGCTAAATGAAGCTTAGAAATACTAAAAATGAATAAATCCAAGATAGCGTATGTGTACCTGGGAAACCTGGAGATGCAAATAAGATTATGGAAACGCAAACAAATTTCCAAAATAAGCCTTGGAGGACTAAGACGCCCAAGATGGCGTTTTAGTCCTGTTGCTATTTTTTTGGGCAAACACAAAATCTTCGGATAATGGAAAAAAATCCCAAAGAATCTCTAGAAGATTCCACTTTGAGGACTAAGATGCCCTTGCTACCATCTTAGTCCTGATTTGAATTTATGAAAAGTCTAAATTTGGTCCTGAGCTCCCAAATCTGCAATTACTTCCTCTCGGATCCCAAGTTCTTAAATAGTCGAATCTGACCTGTAGGTGAAATTTTGTGAAGATGACAACTTTGCAACTTTGAAAAATTTTCACTCCAAGTGATCTTCAAGTCTTCAACCTAGATCTACAAACATAAATGGACAAGATGGGAAAACTTGTTGATTGTTAGTGAATGGGGGTTTGCCTTGGTAAAACCCCTTATTGGTAATTAAACCTTGAAATGAAATAGAAATGATGAAGGAAATGGTTAATGAACAACATGAAATGCTACAACTCATCAAAACCTTGCAATGGTTGTAAACTTGTGTGAAATGGCTACAATGGATATGAATCTTGAAATTCTTGATAGATCTTGAATTTCTTTCTTGCTTAGATCAAAACCCTACATCACAAATGTTAGCACAACAAAACACATGATGCAAGAAAAGCCTTTGACATGATGCTTGAATCTTGGCAATGACTCCGAATGCTTGATGATTTTCTCTTGAATGCAGTTGATCTCATAAATTTTCCTTAGGAATCAATAATTGAATGCTTAGCATTGAAACGAATGAATGAACCTTGTATTTATACTTGTTTATGCTTAATATCTTGAAATTGTATCACACCAAGTTGACATATGAATTCATTAAATGAAGGAGGTTAAATCCCACCAAAACTTGAAATTAAATCTTGAAAAATGACTCAAGGAGGACTAAGACCCCCTAGATGGCGTCTTAGTCCCAAGTGGTGAAACTTGGGCCACAAACACCAAAAGGGGCCCAAATAAGATACCTCAAAATTAGTGTCCTGGGACCTCGGGGGACAAAGATGCCCTTAGTGGAATCTTAGTCCCAACTAGAAATCGGGGACACACCAATTAGAGGCATTAGGAGATCATTTATGCATTGGAGAATGTTAGGTTTAACCAAAAATATACATCGTTCATAGGGCTTATGGACATAAAATAGGACCAATTAAGCCATAAAGAAGGATCAATAAGTAAGGCGGGCCCAAACAAGTGTGAAAATGCAAGGGAATGCATTTTACTACACTACGGTCTCCATCTTGTCTTCAGTGATTTTGGAAAGTTTTCAATCCATGTTGGTACCAGTGCGTTCATTTTCTCCATGGATGGACCCTGGTAAAATTGAATTTTGATCTTTTGATCAAAGGTGATCGTCTCCATTTGCTGCTATATCTTAGTGAAGGATTCCAACTCTTCTTGAAGAGATTAGAGTTTCACTTTCTCGCTGAGCATGTTGTCTATGCCTTCCTGGGTGACCTATCCATGCATCAAATTGTATAATTTTTTAATCATTTTCTCAGGTTCCCTTACTAACAGAGGACTATCTTAGAACGTGCACCCCAAGTCTTCAATTCATTTGCGGATGTCATTCATCACCTTCTTTTCTTGGCTCTTGTCATTGTTCAATATATTCTTACATTCATTCAAAATTTTAGATTAGAGTTCCGCTGCCCTTATCCAAATAGGAATTAATTCTTGTTGCCCTTCAATTATCACAGCTTTAAGCAGTTCTTCCTCTTTGGTCTTTTGCATTTGTTGGATGATTGGGATATACTCATCTCATACCAAAAATTCTTCATCAATGATCAAAGCAATTTTTTGAGCATGGCTATCTTCATTACTGATTGCATGGCATGTTTTGACCAATTGCTTCAAAAATTGTTTTGCTAATTCCAAAATTTTTTCCTTCCACTACTGCATAGCTGGAATCCACCCATTAGGATCAAAGGGCCTAATTTCACCTTTCAAGGTAGCTTGAAGTGTAGACTTAGTATATTTATCATCTATAGGCTAGATGAGATTGCTGATGCAAGCAAGCAATTGTTTAACTTGAGCTTTAAGCTCCTCTTTTTTCTTCTCATCCTTTTGCATTCTTCTCAAAATGGTAGAGACTGACATTGCAAAGGGTGTTTCTCACCATCCCTCATTTGTACAACCAAATCCACCTAACGAATTTGGTAATCATCACTTATAATCTTAGATTCCATCTTTTCCACCAGAGGGACTATTATCTTAGCTAAATTATGAACTACCTTGCTCATCTATTTAGATGGTAGAAATCCTTCGAGCCTTCTTCCTTCTTCCAAGAGATTGGAAGGACTCTGATAGAGAAGTTAAGCTTGGCTTGGGAGTTTCTAAAAATGTCCTCTACCTTTTCTTGATTGTCTAGTTTAACCATGCTGATATTGACCTCACCCTATGGCAGTCTTCATAGAACTTTGATAAATCTCCCCTTATACCATATTTTATCTCCACTATCATTTTATATTAATAGAGATACTCTTGTAGCCCTATGCCATTTTTTACCCTTATGAGAGGTATCTCCATTGAATTTTAATATGGTCTATTTATTAAATGTTGTAATAGATGTACTAATGAATAACCCACTAGCTCCATTTTCCTAAAGATAGATTGGAGTAATATTATTTGATATCAAAAAATTGTCTAGCAGTTATTTTTTTTTTTGTTTGACAAAATGCTTAATTTGACCACTAAAATGCCTAATGGATAGCTAAATAGTGTTATGATATTCTCATAAATGAACCTTTTGGTATCCATTTATCTCTTCAATCCTTAGTTACCTCTAATTTTATACATCTAGTAAATTATTCAATGCCAATCATTATAAACCAAGCATGGGAATTATGTGTAGGTGGTTCTATTTGTCAAATTAACTCTATACCCTTATTTTGAAATAGGGCTTGACCCAAAAATGGCAATAAGGACATTGAATTCCTTGCAATAGGTCTCCCTACCTATTGGAAAATGTGACACTTTTGAACATATCTATTTGCATCTTTGAAAAGTATTAGCCACCACAAGTGAGCCAATAACACATTCCTTTTAGTTTAATTCCTTTAGTTGATGTCCATTAGAGATTCTTTCATTGGCTTCCTTCAAGATATCTTCTCTTTCATGCTCCAATACCACTCTTCTTCTTATCTCATATTTTCACATAATTTTGAGTTTACCTTCAGTGAAAGTGTATATTGTAAATATCATCACATTATTCTACTTCTCTTTTATTTTATCCTCCCCTTTAATAATTCTCATGTTAATAGCAGCTTTAATTCTTTTTTATTTTATGCTCCCCTTTAGGGATTCTCATGTTGATAATAGCTCTCTAATTCCCTTCAAGTTTAGCAGTACCATATAAATTTTAAATAGATCATAGCTTTATAATTCCCTTCAAGTCTAGCAGTACCACATAAATTCTAAATAGATCACACACTTCACAACTCATTGCCTATAAGTCCTCCATCTTCCCTTATTTCAATCCTTGATATGTAATCAAGTCCTCATTTAGCCCGTCTTAGCCACATCGTGATTTTTTAAAGTCGGTCTCTTAGAATAATGTTATCCATGTAAGCATCCTTTCTCGAATTACTATTTTATTCATTTAATATTTTAGTAATTCATGATGTACAAAGAATTTGAAATGATGGATAAAATTAAGTGTTTGATTTTATGTAATGCAAAGACTATTGAAAGTTCTCCTTTTAGACTAGTATATTTTTTCTTTGATTGTACCAATAGTATACTTGCAAATGCAATGATATGGTCCTTATTTCCTGCTAGTATTGCCCCTATTGTAATTTTAGATACATCTACACATAATGGAAAATTCTAGTTAAGGAATACCAATATTGAGACATTTACAATCCCATTATTTAGCATATTAAAAGCTTATAGAAATTTATTTTTCCAGTTAAAATTATTATTATTATTTTTCTTTAGAATCTCCTCAATGAGGACTATAATCATAGTAAAAAAATGTCTTTATTTTGGCTAAAGACTTTTGAGGTGTTAGATTCAATATTATTGTTCTCAGGGTAAATTTATTTCCTATAAAAGTAAGTAGGGCATCATATACGTGTAAGTTTTGTTAAGGTCCATAAGAAAAATAAAAATATGGAGTTTCTTGTGATGGGCTCAATAGATTCTTGGGCTTGCATATGTTCCTCGGTTTCAGATAGGTCCTGTATAAAAATGTACTATTGAATGATTTAGAATTGCAGACACACCGCCATCTTCAAACATATACAGATAATAATTTGATATTGCAAAAAATTATTACAAATTTCCGTGTCAGTAAGATTGGAGTTTGCCAAAATAAATAAAGAGAAATCAAACATCAAATTTTGATATCATTCTCTTATATTTTCTGAGATTGCCTGCAATTGATTATGTGAACTGTTTTGTTTGTCTAGGATTTATTTTTTTTAAAACAAAAAAAGTAATGTTATCACTTGCATAATAAAATGCCGGTTTTCACCATTGTCCCCGTTAGACTGCCCTTTCCAATTTTCAATCTAATCCAAGGTAGGTTTGTCCTACCAATAATAACAAATTCCAAACATGTTCAAAATAATAATAATTAGGTGCGTTGATACCCTATTTGAAACCCTTTAGTTTCAGCACCAATATTGTAAAATCTAGTACATGGGTTTTTTTGGAATCATATCATGCTGTTTGGAAGGGCAACAGCTAGAAATTATATGATATTTAGGTTGCAACGCTTGAAATCATATCGGATTATTTGGAATGGCCGTATTCATTTTGTCATAGCAACGTAACAATAAAGAAATAAAATTGTGCGGAAAGCACGAAGGAGAGTAGCTGTTAAGTAATGTGTGAGGTATTATTGATTTTCTCATATCTAAAAGATTCTTTGAATCTGGCGTATCATGCCAATAAAACAACAGAGCGGAACACACGAAGGATATTACCTGAGTTTGAGCTATAAGTACCCCAAAAAGAATTACTTTGAATCAAACATCCAAGTTACCTGTTGAGAAGTAGCAATAGTTTCTTCACAGAATACAATATTATTCTGTAGTTGCTCACATGGCGAAGGGCGTGTATGTGTTTCTCATGATTGTATTGCTCACAGCTTCTGGTAATGTTTATTCTTCTTCTCTTCAATATTAGCAGCTTTTAATTGTCGATACGAATGAAAAAATATGTTAACAGCAGTTAGTTATTTGTAATATGATCAGTGTCGATGGGTGCTGTTCAGCACCCGGGGTATTGTAGCAGCTACAGTGGTTCATTTAAGGGGCCATGCGTCTCATTTAGGCTTGCGGAGTGCAACGCTGCATGTCAGGATCACGATGGTCAAGAGTTCGGAGAATGCGACGATTGGATTTGTTATTGTTATCGTAAATGTAATTAGAATAGAAATCTTACTTACGAGGTAGCCATCCTAATGAATAAGGAATATTTCTTCCACTCAGTTTCTTCTGGGATGGAATATTATAGAAATGATGCGAGGTAGTCATTAGGAATATCTCTTCCACTCAGTCTGTATGGTATTAATTTTTATTACAAAACTATTTTGATAGACGATGATCTTGTCATTTCCAAAGTTTTGGTATTGGAGTTCAAGAGGATTATCATATTTTTATTATAATTTGTGTCAGAATAACCTATTGATATGGATTTATGCATAATTAATTAAATGAAGTCATTAAGCACAAATCAATTTAAATTAAATGAGTTGTTAGAGTAGAGTAGATTAGATTTAACAATATTAAATTGAAAGTACAATCGTGTTATAAATGGTAATAAATAAATAGAAAGATTGTTTATCTTTGTGATCAAACAATAATTCCAATCAATAAAGACAACATAATTTACGTGCCCCAAAACATATAAAGGTCTCCTGCAATCATGTGTATGGATTAGAACAATAAAATTATTCTCTATTCTATGTTGGGTAAGTTTTATTATCTAGGATCTAGTCTACAAATACAAACTCTCTCTATACATGAAAAATTAGTCTTTGATAATCTTTATATTTCACTCTCTAAGTGTAATGCCCAACCATGATGTGATTCAAGTCATATTGTCTATGATTAATGACTCATAAAAATGTAAATAAATTATGACCTTGCATGTAACTTTATATCTTTTGGTCTAAATTACATTTGATTTTCTTTTATTAGAAAAGAGGCAATGTTCACTATTTGGAAGTGAGTTGGATCTCTTACTATCTTATGTTGATTCTTATTGCCTAAAATATGTGTTTACCTTTTGATTTGTATTGGGTGTGACTGATTTTAATTTTTGTTCATGATATGTTTGTAATTTCTTTCTTAGGTTCTTAATTGATTCTCCTTGCTCGAGGGATGGTAAGATCCTCATGTATGGTTTGATGATTTCATAATGGATAGGTGAAGAGCATTATATCCCATTGGCATTATCACTTCTCAAGATTGCTAGTTAAAAAAGGTCTCATGTAATGAAATACTTCAAAGTATATATTTATACAAGAAAATTAATTTTAATGGTTATGATACTTTTGTGAGAGTTGTATTTTGTAAAGATGAATGTGTATGAGGAAGAAAATAGCTTGTAATTCAAGATATTATGTTAAAATAAATATTTAGATTATAAATTTACAATAAACATTGTATGAGCATAAAAAGAGTGGAATTAATTCATAAATATAAAAAAAATACTACTTATGCATATACTTAAATATAATAAAAATAATGACAATAAATAAAATTATTAAAATATAAATTAGATCTATGAATTGCATATACTAGGGCCTGGTTCGCTCATATTTGCAATGTGGTATGACTAGGGTTTACAGTCTTCTTAATTGAAAAGACCTACCTAGTTTTAAACCCCAAGACACAATTTATAGAACAAAATACTCCCAAACCTTACATAGTATTTATCTTTCCAATTGAGGATGATCAAATGAATAAAATGTAAGAAAGTTATCTCCCAAATTCCCTACTATTATTCAGAATAGAAAAATTTAGTAGTTTTGATAGGAAAAGATACAATAATTTGCTTACCCGAGTGAACAACTGATACTAATGCTATTGTATTTACTTGTTGGAGTTCTCCACACCATTTCTTTAGCTTCTGGATTTCTTCTCCACTCTTGAGCAGTTCCAAATGTGCAGGAAACAAGCCAGTCACCTTCTTTACATCTGAGAAATGGAACACATCATCATTAATGTTTGATAGAAAGCTCATGCGAGTGAACTGACACATAAAGCTGTTCATGTTTAAAACTTGGTCACTGATCATTTTGTTTTAAAACCACACCAATGATTCTCCTTTCACCTCGCTACTTTCTTTTCTACCATAAAAGATGTCCTCAAGATGGTGCCACATTGTCTTTCATTTAGTAGCCATCGCTCATCACTGAACATTTCTCCTTCTACCAATCCTATCAATGATGTGAGCATCCACATGATGAGATCTCAACCATTGAATTTATGTCCCATCCTTGATCATGTTCCCTTCCCATCACGTATCACTGATTCATGCTTCAAATTCTAGATCACATCAATGATGGGAGATAGGTGATAGAACAAGATTAAGACACATGCACCTACATGAAAATCAAAGGCACACGATACATCACTCATAAGAGAAATTCAAATCAGTGAAAGAAAGTTTGATAAAATGACCTCATCACTCATTGCTATTTTAAAATTTAAATCTTAGAAAAAATCCATGATGAGTGATAGGAGAAAATAAAAAGAGCACCAAGGGACGTCATGCATCGCTAATTCTCATTATAAATATCATGAGAAATTAGCGATAAAAGAGATGCCAATGATAACACACATAACAAATGTATCATGCATCTCTAATACATCAAACATTCAAAACCTATCTGTGATGTGCGAAATAAAAGAAATACTATTCATCACTCATCGCGGATATAAATTTACATTTCTAAAGCTATCCACAATGATTGATAATTGGAAACGATAGACATGACTTAAGTGGGACGATTTAGCATGTGCCCGTAAGTTGTTTAATGAAAGGGGACCATCTAGGAAAACGTATAAAAGGCCTCAAAGGAATTAAAAACATATTATTTCAAAGGATGTAAAGGCCAAATAAGGTTAATCGCTCAACCTTATAAAATAAAAGAGTTTCAGACCTAGGCATGAGGGGCTGATTACTCCATGAGCTCTAATGATATAAGATGTTTTAACATATATGGGGATGAGATATAAAAGGTAAACAAAAAATTAGAGCCCTGGAAAAGATGCAAGCTTGAGGATCATTTAGGAAGGATCTCAGGAAACCTAAAACACTAAAATAGTGACGATAAAAAAAACCCAAAGCCCCAAGGATGGATTTGAACCAAAAATTTTGCAAGATGATAAAATGGAACCAAAACAATATTTAGGGGTTCCATCACCTCCTAAGAAAATTTATGAAGCAAAAGAGAAAGTGGTTGAGTAGCCTTCCATGGTTTCTTCTGTTCTTCTATCACAAAAAGAAAAGGAGCTTGTGGTTGAAAAATCTGCTCCTACACAAACACAACTTGAAAACCATAATAAAAGAAATAGAAATGCTAGAGAGTGTAGGCATAAACGTCATGCTATTGCTCAAAAGATGAATGAAGAGAGCAACATAGAAAATCAAAATCTGAACTTGACAAAAGTAATAAATGACGAGTCTCCTTCATTACCAGAACCAATAGATCATATATCTCCAACACAACAAGGACCAACATCTTCTATGGATATTATCATTCGTCCTTCTATTGTGATTAACTTGGATTGTGATGAAGAGACTACTAAAATTGATGAGGAAGTGCATAATGAGTTGAATTTGTTATTTTCCTCTTATACGAGCTTAGATGATAACAACTGTGATGATCCTCCTAAACCGAGTGATTCACCATGTGTTGAACTTGACGATTTTCCTAGTATAGCACTTGAAATGATCCCTCTCGCTAGTGATCTGCATTCTGCATATACTGAACATGAATGAGATGTAGATGACCTACTGGATGATTGACTCGCATGTGCTTTACTAGTCTTTTTTCTTTCTTTTTGGGTTAATTGCATGTGTGTAATGTGATCCCCATATTGTTTAATGTTTTCTCTCTATGTGCATTCCTCTATTTGTACCTTCATTCTTCTATATGCCATAAGCTTTTTTTCCTTTTCATTGCTCTTTATCTTTTGTTTTCCTTTCGATTTTGTCTTGTGTTTTCCTTTTGGGGATGACGCAAGGCATTAAGACACCCTATGTCTCTTCCATATTGACCCAAAATATTTTTTTCCTTATCTTTTCTTTTTCTTTCAATTTTTTCTTGTGTTTTCCTTTTAGGGATGATGCAAGGCATTGAGACATTCATGTCTCTTCCATGTTGACCCAAAATATTTTCCTTTTATCATTTTCAGTTGTCTTATGTTTTCCTTTTGGGGATGACGCAAGGCGTCGAGACATTCATATTTATTCCATGTTGACCCAAAAGGTTTTTCTTTGATTTTTCTTTCTTTGTTTCATTCTTCCAATTTTATGTGTATTTGGGGAATGATGGCAATTTCTAGCTCTCTAATAGCATTGCAACAAAGATAGATCTACTAACCTTGAATCCATAAATCCCTTATGTGTTTTTGGGGGGCAACCCTCTTTTCCTTTTTCACATTTGGCTACTTTAAAGTAAATTCTCATAGCATGTTGTTTAGCAATTTCTTTAAAGTGGGGGCATACATTGGCATTATTTTAGCATGATTTCATTTGTAGTTTTTTTTCCATGTTCCTTGATGTGGTTTTCTTACTTCATGCGATGTGTTTTTCTCTTTGTGGTGACATTAGGAGTAATGTCCTTCAAGAGCTTGATTTATCTTAGCATATTACATTCCTCTTAGTGGTGATGCGACACACTACATTCCTTAAGTTATGAATCTTTTATCCTTTGGTTGGTACTCTCTTGGAGACATTAGGAACAATTCCCACTAAGATTAAGACCTCACATGAACTAAGAAAAATCCCTTCAAACATCCATCTTTCTTGTTACATGTATTTTTGTACCTTATTAAAGTCATGGAGGTATGCCTTTGATATGGTTTCTTGGGGCTCACCTAGTGAACAACTATCTTCACTAGCCCTTATGAGCGTGTATTTTTGTCCTTATCATAGTCATGGGGGTATGAGTTTGATATGGATCTCTTGGGGCTCACCTAGTGGACAACTATCTTCACTAGCCCTTGTGAGCATGCATTTTGTTTGCATAGTGGACAATACATTCCACTTGTAAGCCTTTTTTTGGATAAACGACCTAGACTTGGTCCATAGCCCATTGGATGACCACTTGAAGCTTTATCCATTGCATTTTTCTTTTTTCCTTTTTCCTTTTCCTATCTTTGATGGTGTACGCTTGCGATTTGGTTATGGATTCATATATCATCTACAAGCGTGCTCCTTTGTTACTATGTTGTTTTTTCATAGGATCTTGATCCTAGGGACTTGGCCACCCTCTTGGTTATTGTCATCCTATAATAATAGCATTCATACATTTGAGTCCATCTTGATTGCATTGTTGTCTACTTTAGTGTGAGTTTGAAGAAAGTTCATCCTCTCACTAAAGTGGTGGCTAAATGTAGTGTAGGAAAATGCACACCCTTGCATTTTCACACTTGTTTGGGCCCAATTTTCTTTATTTATCCCTATTTATGTCATAGTTGGTCATATTTTTCATCCACAAGCATAATAAATTATATCTTTTTATGGCTAATCTCGAAAAACATCAAAAGATAAATGATAATTTACTGATTTTGGCTAAGTGTCCTTGATTTTTAGTATTGGGACTAAGACGCCACCTAGGGTGTCTTTGTTATCCAAAGGTCTTGGGACCTTGTTTTCAAATGTGCCTTGGATGACACCCTTTTTGGAGTCTGTACCTCAAGTTTCAAGCCTCGAGACTAAGATGCCACCTAGGGCATCTTAGTCCCCCTCAAGTTATTTTCAGGATTTAATTTCAAATCTTGGTGAGATTTAGCCTCCTTTAATTACTGCATTCAAATGCTAGCTTGTTGTGGTGTAATTTTGGGATATTAATCATGGATAGCTATAAATACAAGGTTGATTCACTCATTTTCACCTAAGACTTTTGTGAGAGCATAATTAATAGCATAATTGAATTCACAAGAGCATTCAAGAGAAATTCATCAAGCATTTGGATCCATCATCGAGATTCAAGCATCATGTCAAAGATATTATTGCATAATGTGTGTTTTTGAGCTAACATTTGTGATGTAGGGTTTTGATTCAAGCAATCATTCAATTCAAGGTCTAGATTCAAGCTAGCCACTTCACATAAGTTTACAAATTTCATAACAAGGGTTTTGTGAGTTGCAACATAATAGTTTGCAACATTCAAGGGTTGGTTCTTCCAAAAGGACTTCATCACAAGTAGGGGGATGATCAATGGTCAAATTTTTTTGTTCATCAATTATGCTATTGTCTTGTTCCATAATCTTTTCTCATATGAGATTCTCATGACTATCATCAATTATGTTTTCTAACATCAAAGTATATTCTTTACCACTAGGAGAGATACTAGGAGAATAACAAATGTGATTGTCAAGATTGTCCAAATTTTAACTCCTTGGTCCCATAATGGGTAAGTGCACCAATCTGTGACACAATTTTGGCTCTTAAGATGCCACTTTTTTCTTCTTCTTCTGAAATCAGGAAAATCTGATTTGCATGAGAAAATGAAGATAGTTACCCTCAAAATTTTAAGATGCGGCAAGAACAAAAGTTGAAGTGCTCCGAGTCTAGTTTCTAAGCTACTATTGTTTTTTGAAATTAATGAAGA
>VCHN02002624.1:0-16572 GCA_007115665.2 Sequoiadendron giganteum
TTTTGATTGATGTTTCCAAGGAATATCGTGACCTTCTATTTTTTGGGTATTTCAACTTGACATCTGCGAGCTAGACTTCTCCATATCTGGAAGAAAGTGGTGAAAGTTTCATTGTCTTCTTGTGTCATGTGGCACAAGGTTTCTATTGTTACCTCATTGTCTATGTTAAAAGAAAAGTGTTCGAAAAACTTCTCAGCTAATTCACCCCAGGATCGTATGCCATATGGTAATTTAGAAATCCATTCAAGTGCTATCCCTATAAGGGTTCATGGAAATAGTTACATCAAGTATGTGGGGTCATATGATATGTCCATGCATACCGCTAAGAATTCTCTAATGTGTTCCAAAGGATTCTTCCTCCCATTATACTTAGGAAAATTGGGTATAATGTATCCATGGGGGAAAGGAGTCATATAAAGTGCTTTGTCGAATGGGCATGGACATAGATCTTGTGATCAGATAGTTCATTTGACTGACATAGACATGTTTTCCATCTGTTGTTGAAGAGTTTGCATTTGGTTTTGGAGGACATATACTTGTGTCAAGGACATGTTGTTGGTGTTGTTTGGATCAATGTAGATATTTTGAAATGCCATGTTTTGTGACGGGTTGTGATTTGGTGAGGGAATATATCCCATTCAAATGTTTTGATTCGAATTGGGGATATTTCCTATTTGAATATTTTGATTTGGTATAGGAATCTTCCTTGTCTGAATGTTCTGATTTGGATTGGGAATATACCCTATCTGTATGTTTTGATTTGGATTGGGAATATTTCTTGTTTGCATGTTCTGATTTGGTATAGGAATATGTCCTATCTACATGTTCTGATTTGGAATAGGAATATTTCCTGTTTGCATGTTCTGATTTGGGCTAGGAATATTCATGCCAAATTTGGATCTTTTACCAGTCATGTTGGTGCCAAAGGGGTTTGATGAAGTTTCTCCCATAGTAAATTGTAAACCTTGTGTTATGTTGAAAGGGGTTGGGTTCACAATTGATGATGTTTAAGTTGGTATGCCAGTTGGTATTATTGTGGTGATTTGGGGAATAGAAACACTTGACGTCACAGTTTGTGTTGGTTGAATAGGTGGTGTTTGCAAAGTATGAACAAACAATCCTATTGGTAGTTTGGCACCTTTTGCTAGCAACTTTGTTAGATATTGTTGGGGATCATTTTCTAAACATTCATCCCTAAAGGATGTGAATTTAGGATCTTGTACTGCTGCATCTATGTCTTCAATGTAAATTTTCCCATGTGTGTCCCTAGTGACGTGTTTTTCAAGCAAAGGTATGTGTGGTCTTTATTTCCCTGATGGTTGATTTGCGAAAGGATTGACAAATTCACTAAGATCCGACATTGATTTTTGTTTCTTTTGAGACCTTGTTTTGACCATGAAAAGTTGCTCAATGGGGTAATGTAGACTATGTCTAAAAATTGATATGTCCTATGTCTATGTTGTTGGATTTTCTGACAATAAAGGATGTTGCAAAAAGGATTTCTAAAATGATGTCTACTAAAATGACATATGATAGGACAGACAATATGCAAAATTTTGAGTAGACTATGATGGTAAATGATTCTAAAATGGGTATAACCTACCACCTATGGAATAAATGCATGCATGGATTTGAATTTGACCAAGGAACCTGATTGTAGGATAGAGACAATTGATAGAATGAATTTTCCAAACTAGACTGTTCAGTTGGAAATATTCACAAATAGGACTAAAGTGACTAGGTTCAATGATTATGAAAAATTGGAACATGAATGTATCCAATGACAAGGAAAGTTATCTATTCTACGATATGCAATTTCCTAGGAAGTATCTATATGCATGAAACTTAGGATGGCTATGATTAAGACGTTGGTTGTGACTAAGACGTATATGACACCTAATAATGCAAGGTTTTTTGAGAAAATGTTTTCCAGTTTCTGTCCAAGGTTGATCTTAAGAAACAAAAGTGAAAATGGCAGTTATGTTTCAGACTCGATTTGCAGTTTGCTAATTTTTCTATTGACAGTCAAATGCGGTTCACCTATCAGATTCAGTTCTAATTTTGACAAATGCGGTTTAACAATGTGCATGTGGTGATTTGACTAAACACAGATTTCGAATGTTGATAGACAGTTTTGACTTTTTGACAGATGCAGTTTTTGTTATGAAAGATGTGGCTCATGGTAATATTTTTGACTCGGAATAATGACTATGTGAACCTAAGCTTGTTGATAGACACATGCGGTTTTCCCTTGACAAATGTGACTTGCGTATACACATGCCACTCAAAATTTGGCAATTGTGGCTCGAAATACTTAGACTATGTAAAAGCGGACTTTTTTTAGAGACACATGCGACATTTCCAATGATAGATGCAGCTTGCATATACACATGTGACTCAAAGTTTGATAGTTGCGGCTCGTAATACTTGGATTGTGTAAAAGTAGATTTTTTTTTTTTATAGACACATGCGGTGTTTGCCCTAAGAATTGCGACTCGCTAAGACAAATGCATTGTTAAATTTGACAGTTGTGTTTTTTCTGAAGATTATTTTCCAATTGACTCCATTTTTGTGATCAAGTGTTTTGACAAATACAACAAAAACAATTACAAAAATCAATGTATTTTTGAGTTTGTGATGATAGAATTGTTAAGACCAAAAACATTTACAACCTAGGCTTTGTGGACAATACTTGCTGAGTTTTTACTTGGATTTATCTAGCTACACATATTCAAGGCGAAGGACTAGTAGCTTGACCCCACTGGCTCCCCTCCATGACACTCACTTATGTAGGGCAGCCAAGATACTGTACCCATGAAACTCCCATGGAATATATCTCATCTCCACACATGAACTGTAAGAATGTAAGATGGCTTTACAGGTCCGTTGCTGCACCAAAAAATAGGTAGGATTTTGTCAAAACTACAATATGGTGTTTAGTAAGGGCTTTCCATTCATGGGGAACTATTTAGCTCAACAAGAGACCATTTATTCTCTTCTCATCATAATAGTGAGCCTGATTTCTAGGCTTTCTCCAGAAATCCATTTTATATACTAGGTGGAAGTCGCTTGGCTTTAGCATGTTACTAGTCTGAGTCATCTTGGGGTGAGTACTTTTCCCACCAAGACAAACCCAAATTCTAGAGTTAGTAACCATTTCTCTTACACCCAAGATCGCATGACTGCGCAAGGGGAGAGAATACTTTGATATACCGAATCATAAAGAGTGACATAAACGTGATTTCACACCAAACAAGGCAAACACTAGTTCTTTTTAATCCAAACGGCAATTATTTAACTACCAAACATAAAGCTTATGAAATAAAATTAACAAATTCATTAGGTCCTACATGCAAAATGATTAGTAGTTTTTTTTTGGTGTCTTCGACTTTGGTCTTGCAAAAAACAATGGTTTGTGTTTTTATATGGTCTTCTATGCTTTGTCGTGCAAAAACTAAGTTAATCCACCTTAACACAACTGTAAACAAACATTAGCAAAAATCAAAATAACATAAAAAGTGAGAATGAAAATTTGAATGTATGAGAATGAATAAATAGTGAAAAATTGATTACCAGGAAGATGCGGCTCGATTTTGTCAAGCGGATGTGGTTCGTGTTGACAGTCGGACGTAGTGTGAATTGTTGACAGGTGGATGCAGTGCAAAGTGTCACAGATGCGGTGCAGAATGATAGATGCATCTCAAAATATGGCATATGTGGTGCACGATGACAGATGTGTCTTTTTTTCTTATAGATGTGGTGTGTCATACAATAACCTGCAAAAATGAAAAACGGAAAAATGGAAAGATGTTGCACAAATTTGAAATGTATTCACATCGGGTTTACCAAATGTATGACCTAGAGTTTCTAGAGATTAATACTAATAGCTGCACAAATTACAATGATCAATTCTAAATTAACAAATAATATAAATCAAAAACAACAAAGAACGAATAAGTAAACATAAATAAACTAAACAAATTAATTGAAAAGATCTCACCGAATATGCATTCATTCCTTCGAATTATCTCGATTTCCCTTCTCCATTTTTTTGTTTCAGTATTCTTGCCCTCGGGTTTTAAGTATTGATGCAAGCATAACCTTGTTGAATGTCTAAGAAAAATATCGAAGATAATTTTCTTCTAAAAAATGTATGATTTTAGGAGGAGGAATAATGATAATGATAGGCCATTTTATAGATTTTGGGTTTTCGAACGATCGGCTCAAATTTAAAGAGAGATCAATGAACGAGATTGATGAATGTCATGCAATTTGAGTTCTATGTCAAATAGAAGATGAGTTAGAAAAGACTGCAAGATAAAGACTTAATTAGACCAATAACTTAATCTTGTGTCAAAACTATTCAAAAATAGAAAGAACAAGAGTTCTAGATCTTAATCTTCAGTTAAGAGTTTTCGAAAATAGAAGAAATAGAATTTGAATATCAAAGACAAAGTTAGAACTTGAAGATGAAGAATTCAAATGCATACATAAATTAATTAATATATTTAATTAATACACGCATTCATGCACATGAGTTAAAACTAGTTAACTGGCTAGTTGTGACAAAGAGTCCTCTCACAGAGATAATTAGATACTGAACCCGAAGATAACTAGCGGATTAAAAAATAGTTGTTGAGTGAGAAGGTGAGTGAATGACTTAGATACCTGAATGATAGAAGAAATAGACATAAATAATTAATAAATGAATTAAATATTAATTTAATTCAACATTTGAAAATGAAAGACTTAATTAAATAGATAAAGATAATTTATTTAATTTGACTATTGTAAAGGTGGAATTGAATAGATTAAATAAAGTATGACAAAGGGGTAATTAAATAATAAACTATTTAATCAAGAAGAAAGAATTAATTAGTTAGCGACATAGTTAAATAATTATGATTTATTTAATTAATCAAAGTTGAATAAATGAATATTATGAATTAATGAATTAATTAAAAGGGGTATTTAATTAATAGAGCAAATATGTATTAGAAAGGGTAGTTAAATAATAAACATTATTTAATCATGACCATGGATAATAGAAAATTATGTCAAAATTGGTGTTTGCAGGTGTAGACCAATTTTTAAATTGTCTAAAGGGGAAATATAACTATTAGTCATTTTTAATCTGAAAGTGTGTGTTCTGAACTGTTCTATTATGTTTATTTTGCTGATAATTGTCTCCATGGCTAAACTGCAATGCTATTTTGGATTCAATAATAAAATTGTTTGAATCTGTTCATGCACATTTGTTGCATTTGAGTTACATTTGTTGTTGCCTTTTGTTCTATGAATGGTGTGATTGCTTTAATAATGCACAAGCTACTTTTATTATTGCATATTGTTTAGGGATAGTGTAATTGCTTTGACAAATGTGACAAGAGTGTTATGTTTCAGGTGGATTTATAATCAGAGTTATCAGAGAAAGTTTCAGTGATCTGGTTGTCATAATGTGACAACATTTGCAAGACCTTTAGAGCATGTTCAACACTGAAATATGAATGCTAGTTATATGACTCCATAGCCCATTTTTATGGCAATAGTCCATTATCATGTTTCTGTTGTTTTTAGTTTGGTCCCAACTCTTTAAATCAAAAAACCATTTCCAATATATTTTGTCAAGTTGTGTTTGTCATGTTCTCCATGATGATTAGTGAAATTCATTCAATATCTTGCCAATGTTGAGTGATATTTTAAGTTTCTCAGCAATCTTGTTAAAGCATAATTTGTTAAGCAATATCCTATTACTTGTGTTGTAATACCCCTCGTTTTGCTTCTTGTTTAGTTTGATTTATACTATGTTTGGTTGTAGTTACTTTGATACTGGATACGTTTTTTTATGATGTTTTGGTCGTTATTATTGAGCGACAATTATTATTGTGAGATGTAGTTATCTGATTATTATTTCACATGCATTATGGATTAATGATGTTGTAGAGTTAGCATGAGATATTATTATGAGATTATTGGAATTATGATGGAAGTATTAGTTTTGATGAGTGTATGGGTGAAGAGGACGAGTTCGCATCACTCGCTTGCGAGCACCCTGCAAATCCGTAATTCCTTCTTCACGGTGTGTATTATATGCTGGATATATTGTATCATGTTATTTACTTGGTTGCAAAATTGCAGGTACATGACATCGACTCCACCTGGTTTCACAGATTTGAGCGTGTCGATCCAATGGTTAAGTTGAACGGGAGATAGTAGCTAGGTAACATGTGTCAAGTTTACACCCTAGCCTTAGTGTGTCATCAGTTGTGTGTGTCGAGTCATTGTCTGTCTTGCTTTGATGTTATTTAATTCTGAAGCATTCTTGATTTGGAGATAGATATTTAGAATAATTGCATTTAAATCATGTTGATGGTTATTTAATTTAAATAATGCAATGTGGATAAAAGTTGATATTTAAATTAATTAATTATATTTAAATTATTTAATTAATTAAATTTAATCTAAGGGGGTTGAATTTAGTTATTAAATAATTAAATTAATTAATTAAACGTGATGCAAGAGAATGAAAGGAAATAAAAGAATTAAAATTAAATTTGGAATTTAATTTCAACGTGTGGGAATTAAATTGGAAATTGTAATTAAATGTTTATTTGGGAAATTGGTTGCAATTTTGGAAATTAATTTATTATTTCAAATTGCATTTTAAATTGAAAGTGGGTTTTTGAAAAGTGAAATTGAAATTAAAATTGAAATTTGAAATTGAAAGTGAAATTGAAATTGAAATTGAAATATCTAATTTGCATGTAATGTGAATTAGGGTTGTAAATATTGAAATTGAAATTGAAATATCTAATTTGCATATAATGTGAATTAGGGTTGTATTAGGTATTTTTGATTTATAAAGAATACATGTTTTAATTTTAGGGCAACAAAAGGAGATTTAGGAAAAAAATACACTTTTACAGCAGAGAATTTTTTTTGGAAATTTGCACAAGGGTTTGAAGAAAGTTTTGATTGTATAATTGATTAAAGGAAAAATTGTTTGCATTTGTTGAGTTTTGGATTGGATTCTTTGGAAGATTGAAGAAAATTCAGGAAATCTTTGGAGGAGGCTTGCATCAGAAATTCATCTCTTCCTGTAGCTTCTTGTACCAGGTTTTCCTCTTTGTGTTTTATTGTCCTTGATTGTTTTTCTTTAAAATAGTAATGATTAAAGATTTGTTTGTTAAATCTCTTTTAGAAAATAAATTTGATATTAGAAGAAAATAATTAAACAAATTTACAACCTTTGCTTGTGAAAATTCTTGAGTTATTGTGAAAACCTTAGTTGAATTTAAATTATTTGGGGAAATCGATTATGTTGCTATTGGAAATCAAACATAGAGATTGAACAATGTATTTAGAATGTTTTTAGAAAATGAAACCTTCTGTTTATTATTAAAAAAATGGATTTTAAAATCTGCAGTATAGTTATATTTTTCATGGTAAAATGGTCTGGTTGCGTCACCTATAACTTCACTTTCACAAACTGGGTTGTCAGGAAATTTAAAGGGTTTTTGTATTTTGAAATTTTCTCATCCTTTTCAAAAAATCGCAAATACCCAGATCGTATTTTTTGAGTTATGCTTAAAACATGAGACTGTTGTTAAGTTATTTTCCCATAGCTATTCTAAAAATAAAATAATAATAAATTGATATTTATAAATATTAATATTTTAGGTATTGTTATTATAATATTAAAATATTATTTAATAATATTTTATATTATAATTTATAATACTAAAGTATTATATTTATTTATATTATTTTAAATAAAATTTGTATATTATATTAGTGGAATTAAAATTATAAACGTATGGGGAAATTATTGTTTATTTTAAAATGGCATGTTAAAGTTTAATTGAAGGAGTTGAATATTTGATTTAAAGAATGCATAATTTAAAATTTAATTGTGAAATTTAAATTCATATGTAAAAGGTCCAATTATTAATTTGATTTAATTGGAAAAATATATTTATATTTTGGAATATTGATGATAAGGGATATTTTATTTTGAATTAAACAATTTGATATTTTGTAAAGAATAGAAGATATGTTAATGATTAAATATATTTAAATATATTAATTTATATTTAGTATATATATATTGAAGGTATATATCTATTTGAGAGAATAAATAATATTTTATATTATTTTATTCTGCTGTTTGCAAATTGGGTATTATTAGTGTTCTAAAAGAAATAATTAGTATGTGTAGAAAATGTATAGAGAAAGATATTTTTTAATAGAAATAATTACTTGATTTAAAAAAGAAATGGTTATTTTGTTAATATGATTGAAGAAAATATATTGAGATGTATATATATATCCATGAGTATTTTCAATCAGTATTTACCTTGTTTTATTTAAGTGTGTGTAATTTAGCTTTGCATGAAGAATTTAAAAGATAAGTTTTGAATGTATGGTCAAAATTGATAAGGAAAAGATATTTAAATATATTGAAGAATTATAGAAATATTTATATTTAAATGTTTGTTTTAATTAATGAGATTTAATTAGAAACAATATGAATGCGTGGCCAAATAGACAAGCTAAAAGATATTTTTATACATTGATGAAATTGCATGTTTTTAAATGGATAATTGATGAGACATAGACTCCGGATAGAAAATTGAAAAAAGATTGTTTGCAATAGTGTTAAGTTGCATTAGAAGTAAATTTAGGAACTAACTATATTGAAAAAGGCAAATAGTTATTATGTTTTATTTAGTTCCATAGAGTAATCTAGTCATTGTGAATGGAATATTAAAGGATATATGTAATTAAATTTATTAATATATATATTTGGTGTCTATATAATATGGAGCATATATATATATTCAGTGTAAAATTCATTATCGTATTTTATTTTAATGAGATGCATGCAATGTATTATTGAATAGAGATTTAAAATGGATTGATTAGTGTATATGGAAAATGGATAGAGAAACAATATGTTATTATATTAAAGTGATTGAATGTTTTAAATAGAAAATTGAATGAGATGTAAGATTTGGTTAGAAAATGGAAAAAGTTTACTTGCATAGATTTGTGTTGATTTAAAAGTAAATTAAGAAGTTGTTTTATTGATGAGGTAATCAATTATGTTATTTAATTAATTTCTATTTAGATTAATTGAATCATTGTGATTGGATTATGAAAGAGATATGGATTTAGTATATCCAAAAGTAGTATCTTCCTTATGATTATCTTAAAGGATTTAATTCTCTGTATTCAGTAAAGGGAAGTAAGTTTAATTGTTTTAGATTTTCAATAATGAAAAGGGAAATAGGGGTTATGATTATTTTAGATGATCTAGTTATCATGACTTTGACTTTTCTACACTACCTATTGAATGAATATGGATTTAGGAAATCCAAATATTAGATTTGATTGATGACTTGAATGCTTTTGTTGCTATGTCATCAAGTTGCATTGTTGGTTTTGGGATTTAGTGTTAGTCCTAAATTATAAGTCTTCCAGAAGAACTTAGAGGATAAGGGTTATTGAATCTTTATGCCATCCAGTTGTTTTCCCTTGGGTAGTGCATGGCGTCTTTTCAGTTTTACCCGATTTTCATGAACGGGGATATTTGCACCTCCTTGGTTAGGAGCGGATTATGGGATCCGTGTATCCTTGTATGGAGTGACCTTGTTATGTGGTTTCATCTTGTTGCCTCCTGTGAAAGGAGTGGACTATGTGTTGTTGCCTCCAAGATGTTTGGAGTGAGATCTTTTGTACCTCCTGTGAAAGGAGTGGACTATGTGTTGTTGCCTCCAAGATGTTTGGAGTGAGATCTTTTGTACCTCTTGTGAAAGGAGTGGACTATGTGATTGTTGCCTCCAAGATGTTTGGAGTGAGTTTCTATTATTTGTATCCTCCTTGTGTTGGAGTGGATTATGATGCCTAGTTGGTATGCACTTGTGGTTTCCTTGGTGGATTGTTTGGGTGTGTGTTGTCAAATAGAAGAGTGGCTTCTGTTAGGCGCCAGAGCCCAAAGAGGTAAACTGGATAACCTTCAGGAGTGATTTAAACAAGTGATAATTAAAATAATGTACTTAGAAGATTAGGACTAACTTCTCACTAATCAAGATAATTTAATCCTCACTCATAGACACAAGGGCTTGTTTAGACTTGGGATGAGTGAGAAGGCCTGGAATGGCAAGATCAACTATCTTGTTCTTGCGAGAGGTAGTTGATTCCGCATGAGTGAGTATGAGTGCCGGGATTCGGTTGAGGCCACCAGGATTACTTGTGCCGGAGCCTATGAAGAATGCCTAGAGGAGATCTCATGACAAACCTTGTGATGACACTCTATCTATGACAACTGTTGTTAATTATTTTATGTGTATGGTTATTTGAACATACTTGATCTACTTTATGTCTGGAAGCAATGTGACCTATGTCAGTGATGTTGGAGTTGTACTTGTATTGTACTTGAGTTGTACTTGATTTGTACTTGTATGATGAATGAGTTGTACTTGTTAATTCATTTGGTTGGTTATAACAGTATGAGTCAGTTTGAGTCTGCCTTTGGTTAGAGGTAGTAGAATCTTTGTCCATGTTACTTTGTTACTATCTCCTAGCATGGGGGTGGGCCTTCGGGTACCACATTGGTTGGGTGGAACATGCACCAAAACCGTTGGGTCCCCATCGATCTTCAGTACTTGGTGGCGAGACATCCAGATGGATAGCTCATGGTTCTTGTTGTAATTACTTGCATTGTAATATTTTAATTTGTATAAGTTATTTTATCCCTCTTATGATTATGAGGTGGAATTTTGTAATTGTAACCTTGAATACTATTGCCTCATTCTGGGAATGAGTGATGTAACTATTGGATTACGATAATATTTATGAGATTGTATCTTGGTTGATTATCTTATTAGGTTATGTGGTATTCTTATGATGTATGATGTTTATTTCATAAAGTTCATAATGCTATGGTTATATGTAATATGTATGTCTGGGTTTAAGTAATCCTAACCTTGTAGCCTTAGAGGTTGTTGTTAATTAGTAAGTGAATGTGTATGTTAAATGCACTTTATAAAAAACAAATTAGTTCGCTTAAGACGTTAATTACAACTTCCTTTAGGGTTATTTGGCGGGGCATTACACATGGTATCAGAGCCTAGGTTTAAACACTGGGTTCTCTGGGTGCAATTGTGCCCACTAAGTTGTTCTTGTGATTTGTTAGTAGAGTGTTAAGTAATCACATGTTCATGTCTTTTACTTTAGCATGATATACTCTATGAAAGAGAGTAGCGTGTTAGTAACCTGATATAAGGTTATGGTTGGAAAGTAAGATATGTATTCCATGGGTTATGGAATTGAATACTCCTGTGGGATTATGTATGTAATTGTTTTCCCTTGTAAATGTAAGAAACCAGTAACTGTATCTTGTCTAAATATTGTGAAAACCCGTACTTGCTTGTGTGTCCATGTGATGGTGGTACTTGGTACCCATCCATGGGGAAAAATCACGTTTGGGTGTGGATTTTACCATACCATTATGTGTGTTTGCATGTTTGTTATCTGATTGAGGACCAACCCAGGTGTGGTTGAAACCTATATATAGGAGTAACCAAAAGTAGCTCCTTTTCTTTTGGTTCGTTAGATCCTCAATCCGTGAAGGGATAGTAGTAGTCACAAGTTTTCTTGGGTGGAGTGTGTAGCGTACACATGTTGTGGCTTAGAGCATCTTAGCTCAACCAATCCTGAGGAAACGTACCCGCTACTTTCCCTAATGCTAGATCAGGATACTTGATCTATATGTGTTAGCCTTATCCCTCAGATTTGGGTATAGCAGCATGGTTGTTAGTTATGCCTAGACATCCGTAGAGGTGATGACCTGGTAGAGTGATGATGTCTTCTTTAGTCATGGATACACTCTACTCATGTGGATAGCGTGCCCATTCCGCATCACATGAGGGTATTTATCATTCTTGTTGGACATTGTTTCCTCCTTCCTCGTTTTGTGGCTAGTATCTAGTCACATAGTTGTTGTATAGTGGAATTTAAAGATTGTGAACTTTCTTTCGATTATTGATGATTTTTTTTAGTTGATTGTGAGAGTCGACACTTTGTTTATATTTGATTGTGAAGGTTTAGCCACAACTTGTGATCTTATTTTCTTATAACTCTAGTGGTTATGAATTTGATTCAGTGTTGAAATTACGCGTATTTATTTCTTTATTGTTGAAATGGAACTTTAATTTGATCTTCTTTATGAACTTGGTGGCTAAGCTAGTTATCTTTGTTGTTTTCAATGTTGGCTATGTGTTGTATTGTGATTCCTCTCCAAGGTTGTTTGAAGCAAACTTGGTGAGTGTGTATGAGGAAGTAGATGCAAGAAACATTGAGAGTGGGGGTATGTGAGGCTGGACGTAGCTAGAACCCACTACTCACCTTTGTGGGATGACTATCTCTTAGAGGCTGATCACCTTACACAATAAGAGACAAGTCATTATGGTCTTGTTTGGATGGTCTCACTTTATGTATGACCTAACACTATCAAGCCACTAGTTTGATGTTAGATTCAGTTGAGATGGTTTATGTTCTTGATTCATGGATTCTTCTATCATGGATTGGTATGCTGCTTTCGGGTGTCCAGGTGGACCTTTATGTGGTCTTGTGATGGTTGTTGGTGTTGTGTATTGGTACATATGTGTATTGTGTATGATAATCCATAGTTTTGTGTTTTGGAGAATTGGTTGATGGTTGTTTCACCATGTTGTCTTGGTTAGATTTATAGTGTTCTTGGTTGAGTTGTTTACGGCACGGGTTGTCGTTGTTTATGTGTTGAGGTATGGAGTGGTTCAGTTTGGAACCCTTGGTTATGTGTGATTGTATGGAGTTTACACTATGGGTTTTTTTTGCAAGCTTCCAGGAGTAACCCTCATCTTTGGGGGGGAGAATGTAATAACCCTCCATTTTGTTTCTTGTTCAAGTTGCTTTATGCTATGTTTGGTTGTAGTTACTTTGATACTGGATACATTTTGTTATGATGTTTTCATCGCTACTATTTAGTGATAACTATTATTGTGGGATGTAGTTATCTGATTTTATTTCACATGTATTATGGATTAATGATGTTGTAGAGTTAACATGAGATGTTATTATGAGATTACTGGATTATGATGGAAGTGTCAGTTTCGATGAGTGTATGGGTGAAGAGGATGAGTTCACATCACTCGCTTGCGAGCGCCCTACGAATCCATAATTCCTTCTTCATGGTGTGTATTATATGCTGGATATATTGTATGATGTTGTTTACTTGGTTGCAGGATTGCAGGTACATGACACCGACTCCACCTGGTTTCACAGGTTTGAGCGTGTCGATCCAACGGTTAAGTTGAACGGGAGATAGTAGCTAGGTAACATGTGTCAAGTTTACACCCTAGCCTTAGTGTGTCGTCAGTTGTGTGTGTCGAGTCATTGTCTATCTTGCTTTGATGTTATTTAATTCTGAAGAATTCTTGATTTGGAAATAGATATTTAGAATAATTGCATTTAAATCATGTTGATGGTTATTTCATTTAAATAATGCAATGTGGATAAAAGTTTATATTTAAATTAATTAATTATATTTAAATTATTTAATTAATTAAATTTAATGCAAGGGGGTTGAATTTAGTTATTAAATAATTAAATTAATTAATTAAACGTGATGCAAGAGAATGAAAGGAAATAAAAGAATTAGAATTAATTTTGGAATTTAATTCCAACGTGTGAGAATTAAATTAGAAAATGTAATTAAATATTTATTTGGGAAATTGGTTGCAACTTTGGAAATTAATTTATTATTTGAAATTTCATTTTAAATTGAAAGTGGGTTTTTGAAAAGTGAAATTGAAATTGAAATTAAAATTGAAATTGAAATTGAAATTGAAATATCTAATTTGCATGTAATGTGAATTAGGGTTGTAAATATTGAAATTGAAATATCTAATTTGCATGTAATGTGAATTAGGGTTGAATTAGGTATTTTTGATTTATAAGAATACATGTTTTAATTTTAGGGAGAAAGATATTTAGAAAAATACATTTTTACAGTAGGAAAGAAATTTTGGAAAATTTGCACAAGGGTTTGAAGAAAGTTTGATTGTGGAATTGATTGAAGGAAAGATTGTTTGCATTTGTTTGATTTTGGATTGGATTCATTGGAGGATTGAAGAAAATTCAGGAAATCTTTGGAGGAGGCTTGCATCAGAAATTCATCTCTTCCTGTAGCTTCTTGTACCAGGTTTTCCTCTTTGTGTTTTATTGTTCTTGATTGTTTTTTTTTAAATAGTAATGATTAAAGATTTGTTTGTTAAATCTATTTTAGAAAATAAATTTGATATTAGAAGAAAAGAATTAAACAAATTTACAGCCTTTGCTTGTGAAAATTCTTGAGTGAAAATTGTGAAAACTTTAGTTGAATTTAAATTATTTGGGGAGATTGATTTTGTTGTTATTGAAAATCAAACATAGAGATTGAACAATGCATTTAGAATGTTTTTAGAAAATGAAACCTTCTGTTTATTATTAAAAAAAATGGATTTTAAAATCTCTTGATGAAGTAAAATTGTATATTAGATTAGTGGAATTAAAATTATAATCGTATGGGGAAATTATTGTTTATTTTAAAATGACATGTTAAAGTTTAGTTGAAGGAGTTAAATATTTGATTTAAAGAATGCATAATTTAAAATTTAATTGTGGAATTTAAATTCATGTGTAAAAGGTCCAATTATTAATTTGATTTAATTGGAAAAATATATATATATTTTGGAAAATTAATGATAAAGGATATTTTATTTTGAATTAAACAATTTGATATTCTGTAAAGAATAGAAGATATGTTAATGATTAAATATATTTAAATATATTAATTTATATTTAGTATATATATTGAAGGTATATATCCATTTGAGAGAATAAATAATATTTTATCTTATTTTATTCTGTTGTTTGCAAATTGGGTATTATTAGTGTTCTAAAAGAAATGATTAGTATGTGTAGAAAATGTATAGAGAAAGATATTTTTTTAATAGAAGTAATTACTTGATTTAAAAGAAAATATTTATTTTGTTAATATGATTGAAGAAAATATATTGAAATGTATATATATCCATGAGTATTTTCAATCAGTATTTACCTTGTTTTATTTAAGTGCGTGTAATTTAGCTTTGCATGAAGAGTTTAAAAGATAAGTTTTGAATGTATGGTCAAAATTGATAAGGAAAAAGACATTTAAATATATTGAAGAATTATAAAAATATTTATATTTAAATGTTTGTTTTATTAATGAGATTTAATTAGAAACAATATGAATGCGTGGTCAAATAGATAAGCCAAAAGATATTTTTATACATTGATGAAATTGCATGTTTTAAATGGATAGTTGAAGAGACATAGACTCCGGATAGAAAATTGAAAAGATTGTTTGCAATAGTGTTAGGTTGCATTAGAAGTAAATTTAGGAACTAACTATATTGAAAAAGGAAAATAGTTATTATGTTTTATTTAGTTCCATAGAGTAATCTAGTCATTGTGAATGAAATATTAAAAAATATATGTAATTAAATTTATTAATATATATATTTGGTGTCTATATAATATGGAGCATATATATATATTAAGTGTAAAATTCATTATCGTATTTTATTTTAATGAGATGCATGCAATATATTATTGAATAGAGATTTTAAAATGGATTGATTAGTATATATGGAAAATGGATAGAGAAACAATATGTTATTATATTAAAGTGATTGAATGTTTTAAATAGAAAATTGAATGAGATGTAAGATTTGGTTAAGAAATGGAAAGAGTTTACTTGCATGGATTTGTGTCGATTTAAAAGTAAATTAGAAGTTGTTTTATTGATGAGGCAATCAATTATGTTATTTATTAATTTCTATTTAGATTAATTGAATCATTATGATTGGATTATGAAAGAGATATGGATTTAGTATATCCAAAAGTAGTATCTTCCTCATGATTATCTTAAAGGATTTAATTCTTTGTATTCAGTAAAGGGAAGTAAGTTTAATTGTTTTAGATTTTCAATAATGAAAAGGGAAATAGGGGTTATGATTATTTTAGATGATCTATTTATCATGTCTTTGACTTTGTCAACACTACCTATTGAATGAGTATGGATTTAGGAAATCCAAATATTAGATTTGATTGATGACTTGAATACTTTTGTTGCTATGTCATCAAGTTGCATTGTTGGTTTTGGGATTTAGTGTTAGTCCTAAATTATAAGTCTTCCAGAAGAACTTAGAGGATAAGGGTTGTTGAATCTTTATGCCATCCAGTTGTTTTCCCTTGGGTAGTGCATGTTTAGTTTTACCCGGTTTTCATGAATGGGGATGTTTGCACCTCCTTGGTTTAGGAGCGGATTATGGGATCTGTGTCTCCTTGTATAGAGTGACCTTGTTATGTGGTTTCATCTTGTTGCCTCCTGTGAAAGGAGTGGACTATGTGTTGTTGCCTCCAAGATGTTTGGAGTGAGATCTTTTGTACCTCCTGTGAAAGGAGTGGACTATGTGTTTGTTGCCTGCAAGATGTTGGAGTGAG
>VCHN02002616.1:0-16593 GCA_007115665.2 Sequoiadendron giganteum
CTAAGCCTTCAACCTTGTTTGACCTACAAGTTGAAGTTCCTAACAATGTCAGAGAAAAATACCGAGTTTGGACATATGGCTGACTACGTTTTTTGCAGAATTTTTTCACGAAATTAAAACCCATTTTAGATGAGACAATGCGGATTCCAAATATGTAATTTTTTTTACAATTGGATTATTTTTTCTATTTTTCAATTAATTTCTGATGAGACTGGTCCATAAACTTTAAATATCAGGTTTTTTTACTATTTTTATAAATTTTGATCAACATAACATTTTGACGAACGAATTGCATGAGAACAAACTTCAAATAATTCTTTTCAATTTAAAAACAAAATAAAAAAATGATAAGTTTAGGCCATCTTATGTGTGTCGTACACGACGATTTTTTAAAACGATAAATATGCCTAATAAAAATTTAACAAAAAATAATATTCAATAAAAAATTATTAAAAAATATCAAAAACAAGCTTCAGTGAGTCACAAATCTTTTCCCAAAAGGATTTAGAAAAATACAATAATTTAGGTCAAAATATGGATGTCGTACAATTGCATGGTATGGTAAAAAAAAGTGACTTTCAAACAGTGGTTTTTAGAAACACCTATTGAAAATCAATTTTTACAATCTGGGTATTGAAATAAATTACATATTTGAAAACTAGACTCCAAGTACTACATTTTATGATTAGTGACTTTTTTTTAGATTCTATCTCTAAGTGCTTCAAATTTTAAGGTCAAATGTGTCAAATTTTAAAAATCAGGGAAAGCACTTCCACTTTTTGACCAAAAAGTGGACTCAACTTCTTGCCAGCACCCTACATCTCAGTAGGAGATCTTGGAAAATCCTCCATAGAAAGCTCCATCCCCTGCATTATAGGAACAACTAATTGACTGCAAGTTGTCATGCTAAACCTCTCCAACACCATATTCACATACTTTCTCTAGCTTAACCAAATCTTTCTATTAGCTTCGTCTCTTTTGATCTCCATCCCCAGAATATACCTTGTTGCACCTAGATCCTTCATCTCAAACTGTGCTAACAACTGAGACTTCAAATCTGAAATCAAACTTTTACCATTCCCAAAAAACAACATATCTTCTACATACAATGTAATTATGAGAATACAACCATTATCAGATTTTTAATACACATAATGGTTAGATTTGGATCTCAAAGACAACAAATAGGTATCAATATTTTGGTACCACATTCAAGGATATTGCTTAAGACCATATAAAGACTTTTTCAACTTGTAAAATAGATTTTTTTACATTTAACCACGAAATGCTCTAGCTATGGCATATAAATCTCTTCTTGCAAGTCACCATGAAGGAACGTTGTCTTCACATCCATCTGTTCTACTTCTAGATCATAAGTTGTTTCAAGTGATAATAGGAACTAGATAGATGTCAACTTCACAACAAGAGATAAAACCTCACCATAGTCAATTCCCTCCACCTGAGAATACCCATTAGTGACCAACTGTGCCTTATGCTTCTCAACACTGCCACCTGGACCAAATTTTCTCTTGAACACCCATTTACATCTAGCGGGTTTTCATTCTTCAAGCAAAGGTACCAAATCCCATGTATCATTTTTCTTCAATGAAACCATTTTTTCATCCATGGCTTTCATCCAGAATCTGCATCAATCATACCCATAGCCTCTCTAATAGTCTTAGGCTCATCAGTGTTAGCAATCAAAGAAAAAATACAACTAGAATCCAAAAATGAATAACCAAACCTTTTAGGTGAATATCCAAACCTATCAGGTTGTTGCCTATCTCTAGTAGACCACCTAAATTTTTGAGGTTGAGGTTCTTCTTCTTCTTTAGAAATTTCAAAGATTCTCAAACTCTCCTCATCTTCAGGTTAAATAGGAATACATAGTTCTTATTTCAATGGAGTAAGTGGAACTTGAACTACCTTCTTTTGTTTCTCCTCTTTCTTTGGTTGTAGCTCAACTATGGAAGGTTTCATCTCTCAAAAAATCACACTTCTACTATAGATAACCTTTTGAGCCATTGGATCCCAAAGTTTGTACCCCTTCACACTGACACCATAGCCGATGAAGATACACTTAACTACCTTGTTCTCCAACTTAGACCTCTTCTCAATTAGAAAATGAGTGTAAGATTCACAACCAAATACTTTGAGATATCTCATCAAAGTATTTTTACTAGACCACACCTCCATGGGTTTCTTATCAACTTGAGCTAATGTAGAAGATCTATTGATTAAATAACATGCAATGGCTATTGCTTCAACCTAGAAATTCTACTCAAGACAAACACCACTCAACATGCTCCTAGCCCTCTACATCAACATCATGTTCATCCTCTGTGCAACCCCATTTTTTTGTGGGGTGTATGGAGTTGTGTTAGGTCTCTCAATATCGTTCTCTATATAGAACTTTTCGAACTCTAACAAACAAAACTCACCACCATTGGCAACCCTCAAACATTTAATCTTTCTACTCGTTTGATTTTCTACCAAGGCTTTAAACTTCTTAAATTGACTAAAAAAATTAGATTTACTCTCGAGGAAATAAATGAATGTCCTATTGTAATCATCTAGGAAAGAAACAAAATATACAGATTTTGACAATGAAAGAACATTCACAGGACCAAACACATTTGCATGAACATAGTCCAAAACCCCAGAAGACTTGTGATAACTAGAGTGAAAAGTAACACAGTGTTATTTTCCATAAATAAAATGTTCGTAAAAGTCAAACTCAAGATTACAATCATCAAGGCCTTCAATAAGGCTCTTCGATTTTAGGGCTCTAAGTTCCTTCTCACCAATGTGACCAAGTCGTTGATTCCATAGCATTATCTTCTCTGCAAGAAGCTTCATTTTTGAGGAATGAACACCCTTAGGTACCAAAAATGCACGACCATCAGATGTAGCTACTATAGATTTCTCTACTCAATCTAACGGTGAGGATGAAGAATCTAGAGATTTCTTCTTTGGTTTGTTAGAGAAACTATTGCATTGAATAGTGCATGCATCCAGCTTGAATAAGGTGTCGATTCAAACACCCTTATCCAACACCATAGCTCATCTCTTCATCTTGCATCCTCCACTTGAGAAAATAATTTGCACTCCTGAATCATTCAATTTACTCACAAAAAGTAGGCTTCATGCCAAACCCAAGATATCAATCCCCTTCACTCTTCCATCAAGGAATCTGATTTTTACTCTTCCATGGCCAACAATCTTCAGGTGAGAGTCATCACCTAGATACACCTTCCCACCATCATATTCGTTATACTTCAAAAACCAGCCTTTGTGAGAGGTCATGTGGAAGGAAGCACTCGAGTCTATCAACCACACATCTTCTAATGCATGTGTTTCCAAAGTTGTGATAAATGCATCTACATCATCTTGACAAGATTTATCAGAGTTGGAATCTAAGAAACTATTTTTGTCTTTCTTCTTCTTCTCTTCCTTGCATGCACTCTTTTCTGAAATGACCAAATTTTCCACTGTTCCAACACTCGAAGTTTGCACTGTTAAAATTCTCCATTTCAGCTCTATTAGATGTGCTTTCCTTCTTTTTCCAACAATGAGGTCACAAAATATTATTCTACAAAACTCCTACTAGAACAAAGATCAGCTCAAAAAAACCTTCACACCCAACAACAAAATTAAATTTGGTCAGGCTCTAATACCAGCTGAAAGGAAGTTGGGTTTAAGTGGAAGCAACTTCCTACACTAATCTAAGTAGGAGAGAGTTACAAAAAATTATTTAACACCTTTAATTGTTACAAATTTAGATGCACATACATATCTTAAATAGATAAACAATTAAATTATCACATAATTTTACGTGGGGAAAATCCTTTCGAAAGAAAAACCCCACACTCCAAAACACAACTCGATTATATTATTCAGCAACAATTAACAAGTTACAATATAATTCTAGAGCTATGCTCTTGCAGGATTCTTCACACTTCTCAATTCTGGAGTAATTCTGACAACATAAGGGTACTTTAAGTAAAACAACAACTACAACTCCAAAATACAAGTGCTCAATATATAAGAGCTTACAATGCATAAATTACACATTTCTAAAACAACTGCCAAAAGCTGAAGATGCAGCATGGAAAGTGCCAAAACCATTGCACATGCATAATGGTAAGTTTTCAAATGTCACCACATGCCACAATGCAATTGCCAATTATCACTAGACCTGCACATGCAAAATCGCACTTGCCAAAATAACTGCACCTTGAAACTCATATTCTATGCAAAACATTTATATATGTCAAAGTACACTAGAGCATTAAAATTACAATTTTGATACAAAATAGAAATAGTCAAGCTATATTAGTGAGAATTACATGTACTTTCAAAAAATAACATCCATTTTTCCTCCATATGGGATCAAACAAAGCCTTAGAAGAACTAGAAATGAAAATGTCTCAACATCACTATTGATAACTTATAATTTCAATAGACACCAAAATATAAAATAGACTATGCCATTATGAAGCATCCAAAATTATATACTATTTGAGAATCAAATATGTCAAAAATAACATTATGTGACCAATTTATGGAACTTTAAAGTAAAGTGGAAAAAAATCTTAGTCATGAGGGATCCTCCCTACAAGGAAAAGAAGGATGATATCAATTATGGTATATGCACTAATTGTACTTGCTAATTAGGCATATCGATTATGCATAATATTGATATGGTAGGGTTGAATAGGTATAGTTCTTATAGTGCATATATAGTTGGTAAAAAATATAGACCTGAAAACCAATATGTCATTGACTAGTGCAAAGGTGCATGATGTACATTCACTATGTAGGAGTATCTTGTGTTTCATAGTAAAGGGTGCCTACATGGTACTTAAAAATGATACCAATGAGTTTATTTTACTAAAGTAAAGCACATTATTTAAGTGCTAATATTTTTAAAATATTTTTTTTTCTTAAGAAAAAATGACATAATTTATTATACTTGATTTAGAGGTTTTTTGTATTTTTGGATGCATTAGTGGACTCCATTAAATATGCTAGTTTTCTTTGAAAAAAAAATATTCTTACAAAAGATAATAATAATGCTTGCATCCAAAACTAAAAAAATTGACTTATGAGTCTCCAAATTAGAAAAAATGAAAGTGTTAAGTTTTTAGTTGATTTTGATGCAATGGTGGACTCCAATCTAATCCAAGAATCACTAATGCATAAATTTTGATGTGAAACTCTAGATGAAATCCTCACTCCTCAGTGAACATGAACAAACTTCAAACACCAACAATAGTATGATGTCATGTATGATTCAATGGGAATCCAAACACGAGATTTAATTTAAGTGCATGAAGAAGTTGCAATAGATATAAACACAAGAAAAATGATTCAAAACATAAGAATATGGGTTATTCCAAAATAGTAAATTAGAATTAATCAAATCAACCATCAAATGGATGAATGGAGTACATATAAATAGACCACCTAGATGTGCGGCTCAAGGAGATGATATGCCCAATGGTTATGAGTTTAACCATTATTTAATAGATCAATTAACTTATTCTAACTATGAGGTCATTAGTTGAACTACTAATCAATTGGTTATTTTACTCAATTTGAGTAAGACAAGATGGTCTTAACTAAATAGAGATGACACCTAACTATTATCAATCAAAGATTAATGATACAACTATGATACTTGTATACCTCAATTCAAGTTGAAAACATGCCATTATTAGCTACCTAGGTGAGCTCTTAATTAAATATTCATATCACTCTAAGTAAATTGATTATTAGGTGGATGTTACACCAATAGGGTGTTTATCCTTTATTTCATTTTTTAAAAGTAACAACTTCAAAACTAACAAAAAAAATATAATTTGATTCAATAAATATAAATATTTCATGACAATATAGTAGAAAAAAAATAATATGTGAATTTTAAATAAGTATTTTCACTTATCCATAATATTGATCAATTTTTACATATCATTTTTTACGTATATGAAAGATATGTATAAATTCATACCACGCCATTATTACCCAAAATCTTTATATTCAACCCTAAGATAAAAGAAAATAGAAGATAACACAATCAATTATTTTAAAGCATATAGTCCAGTGATATATTTTAGACCTTGAGTTAAGTTATATAATTGAGATTTCCAAGGTTAATACTTTGAGTGATATAATTGGTAGATGCAATTGCATATGTGTTTTAACTTCTTCAATATTTTGAGTCTCTTTTAATTTTTGAAACTAACTTGTAAAATATAAGAGTTTGTCCATAAAGGGAAGGTGTCTTTTAATTCATTTTATTATAATTTGTATGTTATTTTAAAAAATTTGTGTGTATATGATTTTTTTTGAAAAACCTAATATGTTTTACTATTGTAATTGTTGAAACTCTTAAACAGTATCACGATTGGTTAGCAGATCGATCTGGCTATCCTCACTTTGAAGAATGGAAGAAAGAAATTTGTATTGCAACTTTTCCTAATGTCGAGTCCAACCTCGATACATTTCGAGATATTTGGTTCGATCAAGAATTGCTTGATTTAGCTCCCTTTATTCAATTGAGAAGCTAAAAACAAATACAATTAAATAATCCATATAATTTAAATAATAAAATTATATAAAATAAAGTTATTTTTAAAATAACTTGAAAATCTAAAGTATTATTCATTTCCCAATCACATAAAATATACATTAATTATGTATATTCAAGATGAATTTTCTTATCTATTATTGAATATAATAAAAATATACCTTTTATACAAATTCGTTGTATAACATTTGGATCCTTATTAGCAATTAATTGTTATTTAATATTCAATTGTTTAGATGATCTAATTTATAGAACAATGCATATCTATTTATATTGACGATTTTATTTGTGAATTTAATTTACTATTTCAATGCCTCGTTTTTTATCATGGAATTCACTTTACAAGGTTTTCATTTTGGATAAACATATAAGAGAAATATTTAATAATTTTAGAATTTAATGTAATTATATTAGTTTTTCTTATGATTATAATTTATGTATCCTATTTTATGAGTTTTTTTTTGGAATTATATTTTTTTGGGATACTTAGTTTCTTTGTATTATATAATACAAGAGCTAAAACAAGGTAAGATCAAAGTATTTTTTATAAATATCTTAGATTTTTTTATAATTAATAAATTTACTTAAGATCAAATGTCTAATAGCTAATCATAATTTAAGAATTTGAATATTCAATACATGAAGCTAATATCATAATTATTTATTCAATGAGGATGGGGAAGAGGCAAAAAAAACTTTAAAAAAGGATTTATTTAAGTATGTTTTCAAATATGAGAGAATAAGGAAAAATATAGAATCCCATGAAAGAAGGAATGACATGTATTGAATTATCATATCCTACCTACATAATAAAAATAAATTACCTAAGAAAAAATGATATAATAAGATGTAATTAAATAGTTATATTGGCACCCCCTTAAGTGCAACTTATGGGAAATGTGAAATATGAAATAGGTTCTATAAAATAGGCTTGATCAAGTGCCCATGTACAATGATGATGCCCCTCAAAATATGAGAAAGATAAAAAATAATTAGGAAAAGACTCCCCCAAGAGAGGATGAAGAATGAAGATATATGTGACCCCCCAACCCTTCTGTTTTTTTTTTTGAGAAAAAGAGATCCTCATGCAGGGAAAAACTCCCTCCCAAAATAGAGAGAAGAAGAGATACCATGCAACCCCATCAATGTGTGGTTTATTGCACCAATGATTAATGCTCAACATAGAATACTAAATATGGTTCAAGAAAATTGAACAATATTTCTCCCTTTGGGTAGAAATAAAGTCAAAGAACTAAGGAAGATATCTTCCCATTCCTAAAAAAAAAAATATGAGGGAAGAAATCTTAGAATATATGGTACATCTCTAGATGTTGCTCATGTTATCATGCCAATTTTGAGAGATGTAACAATCAAATCAAGAGTCTAATCCTAACTATTCAAAAAGTGACAAATTAGATCCTTATGGAATAATATGTAGGCCAAGATCCAAAGATGAAGATTAATCCTTCAATTATTTCTTAATTATCTTAAATTCAATGTCAAACTATGTCAAATGTTGTTAAGATGAATTAGTTAGCATGAAAGATTTAAATATAGTAACCATAGATGTATGGTGCTCACCATAACCAATGAGAATATAGTACTCCTATAGAAGGTGTCAACATATATGATTACTAAATCATATATGTGGACTTGACTGCAAAATTACACAATCTATCACTATAGATTAGATGTAAGCAAATAAAGAACAAGAGAGATTGAATGTACTCTCAATACATTTGAGAAGAAGATGATGCAGCTCCATAGGAATTTTCATCCAAGAGGAGATGAATATCCTCAATGATGTCCTCCTAGCATACAAGATGGTACCCATGAAATAAAAATTTAATTTCTAACAAGTACTCATCCCAAGTGGTTGTATCTAGAATATGTTGATTGTGATCTTGCTACAAAGAATCATTAGAAGCCATGGATATAGCAACACTAAATTTTGAAGAATAAAAAATAGATGGACATGGGATCTCAATGCATGTCATCTAACTATACTACTCATCCTTGAATGATATTTCCACACAAGATGCTCAAGTCATATGATATATTTTCTAATACTCAAATAGAAGAATAAAAAAAACTAATGTGATTATTCTAAAGATCTTTTTTATTCATCAATGTTTTTAGAAGATATTCACTTTTATCATCAATTTTCTTCCCACATTAACCATATTTTTCCTTAAATGATTTAGAAGGATTACATAGAATAATCAAATGGAAAGAAGAGAGAGTGAGAGATATGATTATCTCCCCTGAGATTACTCAATCATCTAATCAATAAAATAAAATAAAAAATCATAGGATTACTCCCAAATTCACACAACCCTTAGCAAAAAAAGATTATAGCACTTAATATTTAGTGAAAATATAGTTGTCACTTGCCAAACTAGTGAAGTTCTTGTAATATTAATATATTAAAAATGATAAAAATAGGCCACAAAGATAAACTACAAATTTTGATATAAAATAACATAAATTAGATTGCATCAATGAGAAGTACATAAATAATTATGATTCAAAAAAATACACTCAAAACTAGTATTGTATGAGCTCAAATTGAACTTTGAAAGTTCTCAAAATAAGAATTTCTTAGCATCAACTATGTGAATCTAAAATTTCTAGAAAAAATAAACATCAAAGTTAGTAATTTTCTACACCACTATGAATCTCTCAAAAGCCCATATAAAAAATAACTCAAAAAAGGAGAAAAATGAGCAAGAACAGAGCCTCTAAAGTCTAGCACCAATAATTAAAACTTTATTGAAGATATTTTAGGTTGGGAGGGAAGAATAGGGTAACTTTAATTGACATCATACTAATATTAGTAAATAATATTCTAAAATTACCTCAAAAATTATTTCATTCCCTAATATTCCAAAAGTGCCTACTTATGGTCAAAACTATTCATTTCTAATTGAAAGTTGTTCTATCTTGTGAGGAAACCACCACTTGTGTGGATTTTGGTTTATGGGAAAGTAGGGGAAGGAGGAATTTTCCTAGTTGTGGTGACTAACTCGTGGCCCTATGACCAGTAGTGGTTGAAGCTGCTAGTAGCTTAGCCTAGTGGGTTATGTAGGGTACAATGTCTAAATAGGTCACTAGTAGTCTAAATATCACTATCATATATTTCTTTTTTTTTTGGAAAATCTATATGCTAGATGGATTGAACAACCCACCATACAATGGAAACAAAAAAATCCTTAAATTCTTATGATGTCAAATTAGGAAAATTTTATATGATAATACAAGTTTTTGGGCCTTCTAGACATAATGGCAGATTTTGTTTGACCTAAGAATTCCTTTTTGATGATACATTCAATGAATAAACCCTTTTTTATATAAAAACTTCCTAATACCTTATTTTGATAAAATAAAATAAAAAGTAAACCTGTATTTTCTTAAGTTTTTTGAATACTATGGTGAGCTTAGATTTTATCAATTAAGCTCTAAAATTCACCTACAATAAAATTCACAAATAGAAACTTCCCTAGAATATGATATAATTGTTGAATGCATAAGAAAACTGAGAGGGGGGGTGAATCAGTTGTACCTTAAAAATTAAAAACCCTCACAAATATTCAAATCCACATTAATTCAATTAACCCTTAATTTGTTAGAATGATTTATCATGAAAGAAGATAACAAAAAAAAAAACCAAAGCAACACCATGCACAGAGAAACACCATATTTACATGGAAAATCAAAGAAGGGAAAAATCACTTAGAGGATTAGCTCACAATATAAAGCAATATCACCTATTACAAAGGGCTCACTGCCCAGAAGAAAGAAAGGCTCATTGCTAGAGTAAAAAAGAAGATAGAGAAGAATGTTATAGTGAGAAATCCATCTCAATGTAATAGAAAATTCCACCACACCATCACCAGCACCTTTGCAGTCTTACTGAAGATTGTAGACACCTTTTTCTCACTACATCCAATAATCTAACACATGAAATCTTGCACTTCACTTCAAAAATTCACACCTTACAACTCTATAATTCGCATCATTCGCATCACACACACATATCTTATCATCCCTCAACAACTCAACACATTATATACCATCTTCAACCTTGAAAACATTCTCCAAGGTCGGCTATACATCTCAACCATGCAAATTCAAATTAGGTCAGCACCAAAACATTCTTACGGTGGGAATGAATGAAGGTGGACCAGAACACACCTTAACTCAGACCTAAATATACTCATACATGCCACTCCATGCTTCCACAAACACCAAAGAAACTTCATAACTAGTGTAAATAACCAAGGTCGATCGAACTTGTGTAAACACCATTAAACAATTAAGTACACACTCCCTTTGATCCAAAGACAACTCATAAACAAAAAATTTCACTTGAACATAATCTGGAATATAAAAACACCTTGAAATCCAAAAAAATCCTTTGCAAAAAAATTCACCTAAAGAATGTATACACCTAGTACTCTCAGATAATTATGCCATACACTGTAACTTAAGAAATAGACTTTCAAAGCACCAAACCTCAAAAAAAATCAACTAAAGAAAGACACAAACACTATCAAAACCCTTCTAGATCCATAAGACCTAAAATTATTCTACAGAGAAATGCAGAGAAAAACCATTTCTCTGAGACACATTTATAAAGCATAGTTCACACATCGGTGAACACAAATTCTTATGCACAATGATCCAACACACCAAATTATAGATACAGCACCTCTAAAAAAATTAGATCAACATATCCAATGACACAAGAAGATCTTCAAAATAGAAGAAATGTGGACTGAAACTAGAATGCTACATTGCAACATAGAACACCACCACAACACATTGTTTCCTCTTTCTATTCAAATTTTATCAAAATCACTTGGAAACTAAGCACCAAAGACACATCCTCAACATCTTCAACACTTCCTCATCACCACCAATCCAACTATAAAATAGAAGAAATGTGGAGCGAAACCAGAATTATACTCTGCAACATAAAACACCACTGCAACAAATTGTTTCCTCTTTCTATTCAAATTTTATCAAAATAACTTAGAAACCAAGCACCAAAAACACATCCTCAACATCTTCATCACTTCCTCAACCATACATCCATATAAAAAATCTTATCAAAGAAACACTAGAGGTTGACACCAGTAGCTTACTAATGCCAACATAATGCAACTAATCAAAGCATCATCAAAGACAACATCAACTCGATACTAATTACTCACACTCTTACAACAATCTCTTGCTCATACAGTTGACACCAATGACAACACCAAAGCTTTTTGACATCAATGCCAACACCAATTGCACATACTTGCAACAATATCCCCCATTTTCATTGATGGAAACACATTATGTGAAAAAACATCAACAAAAAACACAACAGATCTAATCCTTTCTGCTCCATACCAACTCATTATCTCTTTTCTCCCCCTTACACAACTAACTCATTACTCTATTTCACATGACTCATTCTTCCCCATTTGCAACTAGCTTTATTTTTCACATGAATCATTCTCCCCCTTTGACATCAATGGCAAAGGGCAACAAATTTGCATCTCTCTCATTGATATCAAACAACCTTGTATTGCTCTACAACTTCCTTTCCTTTATTTTTTTGCATACTCCCCCTTAGGATCACACACCATACTGCACCAATCAACAACCACTGCACAATGACAAAACTCAATCATCCTGACTACAACAACCAATAATTCCACTACCCACTCCCCTGAGAGGTCGTCACCAACATCAATCCAGACCAAGGAATGAATCTTGAGATCTGTTGGATTGATGCATCTCCTTATGCATCTAGTTCAAAGTACGAAGGGAAATAACCCCTGAATTCTCTCAAAGACATTCAAAAGTATTCTTATGAAGAGCCTTAGTGAATATGCCAACAACCTGATCCTTTCTAGGCACATATTCAAGCTTCACTTCATTCTATACAACCTTCTCTCTCAAAAAGTGATACTGGATTGAGATATGATCTGTCCTTGAATGCATTACCAGATTCTTTGATATATTGATAACACTTTTATTTTCATAGAAGATAAAAATTGGTTCATCATATACTACTCTGATATCATTTAATGTTTGCATCATCCACATAAATTTTGTGTAGCAAGATGTTGCTGCAATGTATTATGCCTCTGCAATAGATAAAGACACTGAATTTTGTTTCTTGTTTAGCCATGACACCAATCTGCATCCAAGAAAGAATGCACCACCACTTGTACTTTTCTTGGCATCTACACAACCAACCCAATCTGCATTGGTGTAAACACTTAGAGTAAAGTCAGTATCTTTTGGATACCACAAGCCATGATCTGAAGTGCCCTTTAATTTTTTGAATATCCTCTTCCTTGCTACAACATGTGACTCTCCAAGATCTTGAAATCTATCCACAAGACAAAATACATGCATGATATTTGGTTTGGTAGCAGCTAGATATAATAGTCCTCCAATCATTGATCTATACTTTCTCTATTAAACCTTAGGAGATTCATCATTCTTTCTCAGCTTGCAACTAGTAACCATAGGGGTGCATACCAGTTTAGAATCTTCCATTCCAAAATTCTTCAACATTTCCTTGACATACTTTGATTTTGAAATGAAAATACCTTTATCTATCTGATTGATTTGTAGCCCAAGAAATAAATTCATCTCCCAAACATTGACATTTCAAATTCTTTCTACATCTCTTCTACAAATTTCTTACACATAGCTTCATTTCCTCAAAAAATTATGTCATCAACATACACAACCAAAATCTATAATTGATCTTTTTCAGCTATGAAGTAGAGATTGCTATTTACGGTACCTTTATTGAATCCTTGCTATAGAAAGTACATTTCTAACCTTGCATACCAAGCTCTAGAGGCTTGCTTCAATCAATATAATTACTTATTCAATTTGCAAACCATATCTGACTTATCTGATAACTGAAATCCTTTTTATTGTTCTATGAATAATTCTTCTTCCAATTTTCCATTCAAGAAAGTAGACTTCACATATATTTGATATACTTTGAAATCCTTATGTGATGCAAAAGATAAAAACATCTTAATAGCTTCCATTCTTTCCACCAAAGTAAATGTCTCCTCAAAGTCTATTCCTTCCACTTGTGAGTAGCCTTTACACACAAGCATTGCCTTGTTTCTTATCACTTCTCCACTCTCATTTAGTTTGTTTTAGAATACCCACTTAATCACATTCTTGTTTGTTGGTCTTGGGACAAGTTCCCATGTCCGATTCTTCTTGATTTGCATTAGTTCTTCTTCCATATACTTAACCCAATACTCATACTTGCATGCTTCAATCATTGTTTTAGGCTCAACTTCATAAAGTAAACAAATGTTTACCTATTCTTCAGTTGTTTCTTTCTTGTTAGTACACATTTTATCTTATCACTGATTATTTATTCTTTAGAAAGATTCTTTTGTACATACTTAGGAGTTTTAGGAATCCTTTTCAAATCTTCTTCCTCTTCAATCTATATTTATTTTTCCTTATCTTTTTCTTCTTCTCTACAAGAAGACTTATATGATTCATATTCATTTATCACCATTGAATTCTTTTGTAGGTCTTCATCAACCTTGATACTTGCACTCTCAACAATCTTTCTTAGCCTCTTGTAGCACTGATAAGATTTTATTTTAGTAGGATATCCAAGGAAGATACCTTCATCAAATATTGCCTCAAACTTTCCTAAGATTTATTAATCTCTTATGATATAGCATTTTCTTCCAAAAATTTGAATTTTTTGATAGTAGGAGTCCTTCCATACCATAGCTCAAAGGGAGTCTTTGTGTTGTTTTATCTTGCTTGAACTCTAGTAAGTATATAAACATAAGTATGAATTGCTTCTCTCCAGTAGACATCTAGTAGAATTTCTTCTTTCATCATTGTCCTTGAAGCTTCTTGAGCATTCCTATTCTTTCTTTCAACCACTTCATTTTGTTGGGGAGTCCTAGGGGCAGATAAATGCCTCTTTATTCCATGATCCTCACAAAATATATTAAAATCATTAGAGGCAAACTCTCCACCTCTGTCAAACCTCAAGCATTTAATTTTCATATCCATTTCATTCACAACCATAACTTTGAATTCTTTAAACTTATCTAGAGCTTCTGAATTTTATTTGAGAAAAGTAACCCATGTCATTTTAGAATAACCATCAATCAATAGAATGAAATAACTTTCACCTTGAAGACTTCTTACTCTAGTAGGACCACAAAGATCTATATTCACCCATTTCAACAATCCCGTAGAAGATTTTTCTTTGATTTTGAAACTTGTTCTTGCTTGCTTTCTAACTTGATATTCCTTACAAACAACATTGATAGGCTTTGTAATCTTTGACAGATCTCTCACATCTTGAATTGAACTTAATTCTCACTAGGCTATCAAAATTGATGTGACACATTCTTCCACACCATATCCAACTCTCATTGATCTAAGTCATGAAACAATAACCATCAACACCTTTGAGTTGATAAACATTTCCATTTGTCCTTCTTCCAATAGCAACCATAGCTCCAAATATTTTTTTGATCTCACAACCTTCATCCTAAAACATAAGATTGTATCCTTTGCTACACATTTTTCCAACACTCAAGAGGTTATTTCTTAAACCCTTAACATAAATAACATCATCAATATTATGCTTGCCATCAAAATTGATTGAACATTTTCTACAAATCTTAGAGATGTATCATCACCAAACCTAACTAGTCCACAATATTTGTAAAGTTTAAGAAACTTACTCTTGTCACTGGTCATATGATTAGAGCATCCACTATCAATGATGTAGTAGTTCTTCTCCTATCTAGCATGAAAAATAGACACCAAAGTTCCTTTAGTATTAGCACTTTCTTTTGAAGCACTTCCTTTCACATATCTCTCGGAGTTAGCATTTCATCTTTTAAATCCATGAAAAACAATTCACCATCTACTGGGAAATCATGTCTCAATTTCCATTTTGTACCTCTGTTTTCTTTGGATTTGGCAAAAAATTCTTGTTTTTGCCTTTACCTCCATACCGTGCCTGCCTTCTATCTGCCTTTACCTCTTTACCGTGGCAGTACCGCGGTGACGGGCTTGGCGGTTATCTCCTTACCGCATGTGGTGAGTTTATTCACCATGGTGGTCACGATAGGCGGCTTGCAGCTTGCCTCGCCGATTGCTGCCTTCACCGCGATGTCTGCGGTGAAGCCGCCAGTAGTGGCCTGGCGGTTACTGCTCCACCACGAGTGATGATTTTGACTCACCATGGTGGCCATAGTGAAGCCACCAGCAGTGAGCCTGGTGGTTACCGCCCCACTACGGATGGTGAGTTGGCTCACCACAGTGGCCACGGTGTGATCGCCAACGGTCGGCCTGGCGATTACCGCCCTACCACGGGGTGGCCTAGTAGCCCCCACGGTAGTGTGGTATGACCGCCAGCAGTCTTGTCGATTGCTACCACCACATTGCAGTTAGTGTTGGTCTGGGTAGCGGTAGCGTGAGGCAACCAATTGATAGGGCTTGATGAAGTCGATGGCGAGCTCAAATGACCTTACCACCATATCGTGAGGTGAGTTGGTCCGGGCAGCGGTAGTGCAGTGTAGTCTTGGGCGAGCTCGGATTAGCTCACCACTGCATTGTGGCTGGGTCGGTTGAGCTCGACAGTTGCGCAGTATGAGCTCGGATGAGCTCAAAGCTCGATCAACCGAGCTTGATATCTTTGAATAGAAAGTCAGAGTGACCAGCGAATGCAGAAAGGACATGTGGCTCAGTGTCAGAATGTTGATTGGCCAAAAGCCAAAACAGTAAAGGTAGTAATTGCATGACTTGTTCGACTGGTGACAGGAACCCGATTATGGCAAGGAATTGAATGCCTGGGTGGTTCGATGAAAAGGAAATCAATTTGTGCAGATCAATTGCTTATTGGATGTTCGATGCATGAACCTGGAGGTCGTGGGATTGGTTGAAATGTTTATGAGATGTATGACTTTGTCAATAAGATA
>VCHN02005205.1:0-10115 GCA_007115665.2 Sequoiadendron giganteum
AGTAAAAAATAAAAAATTAGTGAATGAATGGTGTCGATTTATTTCACATTGTTTGGAACAAATCTGTATAGTCAAAAAAATAAGAGGCACATAACCCCCCTCTCCCCTATAAACTACAATTTACTTGGTGAATTTTTTTCACATGATTGACAACGCTAGTACAACATGCCCTCCACTATCAGGACAGGGGGAGACTAGATCTCGTGACCTCTTGCCTATAACAGGATGTTTTAGCCAATGAAGACAATAACATAGTTATATACCTTTTTAATACTATATTGACTTTTTACCTAGAAATACAATTTCTTTTTTAATAATGGTTATATATTAGTTAAAAACCTAAGTTTTGACAAAATATATTAACCCTTGTAAATATTTTTAATGGTGAAATTTGTTTAAGTATGTCAATTTGGATTTAGTTTTAGGTCTATTTCAATTAAATGTCTTACTATAATTATATAATATGATGTAATATTAATACTTGAGGGGCATTTCCTTCTTACTTTACATATTTCATATTATGGTTATTTACACCTTAATTATCTATTGCTATGTCCTTACATGCCTTACACTCATATGTCTCATGTTTACCACTTTACCTAATCATATCATTACCATACTTGTATGCCTACTCTTACCTTATGCATACTTATGCAAGTGTTCTTTTACCATAATCTTTGTTTGTTTATGCTTCTAATGTGTATATGTTTACATCCTATGGTTTGTGCCTTATGATTCTTGTTGCATACTTTGAGTACATATTTATGATGCATATGATATCTTCCTATCTATAAGCCTTATTATGCCAATTTATTATGTTTCTTAATCATATGCTCCTACACCTACTTATATCTTATGGTGCATTTCTATGTCCTTTCATTGACATATCATGCTTTAGAGCCATCCTACTAGATTGGGGGGCATAATTCCTTCCACATTCTATATTATGTTTACAATGCCCATAATGCATTTAGAGTTATCCTATGAGATTAGGGGTTATTAGGTATTCCCTTTGTATATTGTGTGCATTTGTTTTATTATTTTTATTCTAGATCTATTCTTTTACATTAAAGATGCCACACATTCCTTAACCCTCTCACATGACTTCCCATTCACCCAGAGTTACTTTGGGATCATCAAGTTTTCTCCACACTATTAATTGTTAACATATTTTATAATATGCCTAAAGTTATCTTATTACTAGGGAAACCCTACCTTACATATACCATTGTGTGCTCACATCTTTTGCCACGTGCCTAGAGTTAGATTGGGGCATATGCCCTTTCTCACTCTAGTTGTGTTTACACTATCTTTACCTCATATTTAGGGATACCTAGCCTTTTGCCTACATTGGGGCAAATTTATGTTTCTCATTGTCTATCTCCAATCTATATGCTTTTTGTAGACACCTAAAATTACCTCTTACCATTTCTACTATCATCAACATCACTTTAAATCATCATCTCTAAATTAATCAAAAAATTATATTTAGTTAATTAATTATCAGAATTTGTCTACAACATTAATTAAATAAATCAAAATAATCTATGCAATCAATCAATCATTTCCTAATGTTCAACCTTAAATAAATAAATTTGATATTTATTTCTTTAAGATCATCTTTCCCATTCCAAAAATGTAAATAAATAAAATATAGATTTATCTAATTCTCCTTTTTCCTTCACATCATTAGTCGACTAAAATAAATTATTTAGTCTAGCTAATCATTTACACAAGTCAATGCATAATTAATCCAGGTAAATCTTTCCCAAATTCCTATATTATACATGTGTCCAAAAACAAACTTTTATAAATACATGTCCCTTGCTAACCTACTTCTCCAAAAATTCCTCTCATTCAATCGTGTCCATCCATTAAATTAAGAAGATATATAAACATTCACATAAATAAATAAATAAATTGTTTTTCTAAAAAGGTCATTTTTCATCCTTACCATCGATCATTTTTTAAGATCTCCACCATCCAATTCCCTTGGTTTGTTGAGCTCCTTTTGTGCACCAATTGCAAGGTGTCACTTAAATGTCTCTCATGGTTTTGAACCTCTCATGCAATCACTTTCATTGATCTATCTAATCAATCTTAGTCCTTAATCCAATAGCGCTTAACTCTATAAATAGCACATCATATGAGTTATTTTAGATATACACTTTGAATGCAAGGTTGTGCTACTAATTTAAGCACCAATAGTTTATCTCCCATGAACAAATCATCTTGAGCACAACCACACTTTGTGTGCAACAAGAGGCTTTGGTGGAAGATTTGCTTTAGTTTTTCATTTGGGGTGCATGAGTCTCTTAGGCTTAATCATAGATGGAAATTAGAAATGGAATGAAGGTTTGAATTTCAATATTGGAATCATTTGTTATTGTTTATTGCATGCCTATCTACATTTTATTTTTGACATGATTAATGGGACTCACAACCCTATCTAACATCTTTTTTGTAGTGTTTTTGTGAATATTTATATTGCAAGTTGGTAGTTCAACATCTACATCCCTACTTTCAGTGCCCAAGTTACACACTTTAGCGTATTCATTATCAGATCAATGCATCTGGAGGCCTTATCAGTATAAAATCTAACAACCTTAACACATTTTATTATATTTGTAACTCCTTGCAATCTATTTTTGTAAGGTTTTTAATTTATTATATATTTTTGTGCTTTTCCTAACCAGTTGAGTGTTAATTAACCCCTTGTTTTGTAGATTTCATTGTTTTTTGGAGATAAATGGGAATTGGGGTGTGATTACTTAAATTAATCACACTTAGGCATGTGTAGGGTAATCCCACAATAGTATGCTCCACTTTTTGACCAAAATGGGACATTGAAATCAACATTTATAAACAAAAATCCCCTTTTTATTACCTATAGCAACTAAATTGTTAAGAATTTGAAGATGTGAACTAGTAATTTTTGAGATTTTGTTTGTGTATTATTATTTTTTATTTTAAGAAATAATTTGTGAAATTTTAAAAATAATTTCTAATTTTTTCTATAAATTTTAATGACTTTTTTTTTAAAGAACAATATTTTTAAAAATTGGTGTTACTTCCATATGTTGAAACATATGTTGAAACATAATTTTTTTGTAGAGAGAATAAAATTATATTTTTTTTGCATACTTTTTTTAATAATTTTTTTAAGTGAGATTATTTATACCTTAGACATACATTACTTCCATACAACATTTTTTTGTATGTATCTAAATTAAAATAAAATAAAATAAAGACATCAATACCTAGTGTGCAGAAATTTTTCAATTTTTTTTAATCTATTTTACTATTTTTCTATGTGTGTGGAATAGAGACCTTGACAATTGTTTAAGAAAATATGTTCACTAAAAAGTAAATATAATAATCAAATTAAATATATCCAAAATTATACTTGTTGGGAAGCTTATTTTGAGTGTTGCAATCATACATATTATTCTATCATATTCATTTCATTCGTTGGTCCAACCCAAGATTGGAAACATAAAATTATGAGAAAAATTTAATGCTTAAGATGGAAAGGTCGCTTTTAGGACCTTTTTTCAAAGGACCTTTGAGAAAAAGTATCTTCATTCAAAGACATTCAAATACCTTTGAACAAATGTATGTCATTTTCATAAAAATAAAAATAAAAATAAAAATCGAACAAAGGTAATTTCCATAAAATAAATAAAAAGAAACCTTCAAACAAAGGTCCCTTTTTTTCATTTATAGAAAGTACCTTTATTCAAAGGCTTTTTAATATTTTACACCTTTGAACAAAAGTGTTTCCTAGTGTTCACCTCCATCCAAAAGGGAAAAATTGAATGTCCCAAGTTTAGGACTCACTATTGTGGATTTACCTTGCAATGCATTAGTAAAGTTAATTAATTAATTTTAAATAGCTAAATGTGTTAGGAATATGATCACAAAGAAATATACAATAAAATGAATGTAAAGGTAAACTATTAAAATAACATAAAACATAGAGACAAATATGTGGTTCACTCGATATGGGCTACGTCCACTAAGAAACAATCAATCCTTCATTTATTTTGTCTAGCAATATGAAGGGATACAACCTACAATACAATGATCTCATAAAAGGGGTTCACCTTCTAGAGCAAGAAAAAAAACCATAATCTCTACTATCATATTCGTGACCTAATGATAAATGATCCAAATTTACAATGAATACATATATATCAAATGTGTTTCAAGGATGTTGTACCTTACCCCCCATTGGGTTGCACAACCCCCAAACCCCCCATCGGGAGGATGGTCCTCTCAAACCACGCAATAGGGTAGACACCCCCCTTTTGAAATGGATTTCATAACCAACAAATTGGACTTGAGGTGGAAATAGAGAATTTAACAAATGGTTTACATTTATTTAATTCTTGTGGGATAGGACTATAAGGTTTAGTTTAACTAAATAAATGTAAATTTATTTAATTAGAGGTTAACAATAGGATAATGAACATGTTAATTAAATAAGTGATTTATTTAATTAATGTTTGAGATAAGATCAAGTTTGGCATAGTTAGATGTGGACAACTTTAGGTGTTTACACTTATCTTTCTTAGAGTAAGAATCAATACACAAGTTAGCTTTGGCAGAGAAAGAATCACGAGCTCTAGTGAAAGGAACATGCTTAATTATAGATATACTATAACTCTACAAATCAAAATAATGATAAATATCATAAAACCAATATTGTTAAGGGATCATTCATTTATAATATTATTTGATATCAAATTTTCTAGGCTTGCCTAGATCAACTGCAACATAAACCAAAAAAAATGATGCCAACCATGAATCATGAACATGTTAATCAACAAATAATACTTGAAGCAAATGATGCTAAAGTAAACTGAAAACTATGATTACAAAATGCTCTTATCCTCAAACTGAATTATCATAACTGAGATCAAAAGGAGTCATTTAAGATAGATTGTAATTATATAAAAATATGTCAAAAGTATATAAATTAATTGTAGACATAATTTCATAATTTTAAATGTATAATTTGTTGGAGAAGCCAAGATTTTCTTGCAAACTCAAAACAATCCAAAAATGAGAATTATGCATATTGAGAAAATTTCATAATTATGTGATGTGACGAAATGTACAAATGAGCCTTGCTTATAAATGCAATCAAGAAGAGATGAGAAGGTAGGACTCTAACTCTAACTCCCCCTCCAAATATGAAACAAGTGTAGGACTCTGTGGACAAGTGTTGAGACACTTGGTGAGTCTACATAAGGTAAAGACAAAAGTCTAGATAACCTCTAAGTGATTTTAAGTGTTAGTGTGAATAAGACTCTACTAAATAGGCTAAAAGATAACTAGTTTGATAATAAAAGTCTTTTCACACTAACACCCCCCTTAAACAATACTTAGGGAGTAAGCTAGACACTAAAAAGATGATTCCCAACAACAAGGCCTAATAAGGTACTCATGTACAATAATAATCTCTCACAAATGGGGAAAAGGGAAAAAACCCAATGGGAACAAAACTCCTCTCCAAAAGAGATAAAGAGAAGGATAAGACCTCCTAAAAAGATGTCCCATGAGGATAGGAATGGGTGCTTCCACAATAATGGATTACACTTTTTGGGACATCCTATTTTTTGTTGAAATCACATATTTTTAGAAAATATAATTATTTAAGCCTTGAAAGGTTCCATTTAAAATATTTTAATTGAAGAGGGTTTGATCAAACCCCCTTGGATAGAGCTTCACTAGTTTTAAACCATACCTTTAATGGAGTCTTCTCTACATCTATCAAAATGCTGATAAAAAACCACTTTTGATTTACCTTTTGGGGTTCAAATGAATTCATTTAAGATTTATGTTTTGTAAATATGTAATCCTTATTATAAGCTTCCCAAAAAGTATAATTTTAAATATATTTAATTTAATTATTATAATTATTTTGCATTTCTTGTGAATGTAGGTTTTTCACCGAAAATCAAGCTCTTCGTTCTACACATGTGAAAAAATATTAGATTACCAAAAAAAATAAAAAAACATCTATGCTCTTGGTATTGATGTCCTTGCTCTAAAAAAAAGAATTTTGATACATACAGAAAAATTATGTGTTATACAGTAAACCTATGGCTAAATTGTAATTGGTTTGACTTCAAAACTTAACTAAGAAAAAATATTCAATAAAACACTATGAAACCAAATGAAGGAGTTAGCTATCATCGTTACAAATTTAAATTTGAAAAAATTAGAATATTATCCTTCGCAAAAAAAAAGTTGTGTTATACAGTAAACACCACTCTTTAAAAATGGTGTTTACTGCTAAAAGCTAGTTATCAAAGGAGATGGAAAAAGAAATACAATTTTATTCCAAAAATTTAAATATATATATATAATCTACAGAAAAATGTCACAAATCACTAGTTTGCATCATCTTCACATTCCTCCTAGTTTAGCAGCTATAGGTGCGAAAGTGAAGATTTAGTTAAAAATATTTAGTTCAATGTCAAGTTTGGCCAAAAAGTGTAACCCACTATTGTGGGATCACTCGAACATGATGATGAAGAACTCTTGAAGCATGTTGAAGTTGTAAACTCTACCGAAGATATACTAGCCTTTGTTGGAATCAACAAACCTTTGAAAAATGTAGATCAAAATAAGAGATACAAAACACTGCATGAGTAAGCATAAAGAACACTAATCGACCATAAATACACATGTGACACAAAGGCAATCAAACTCTGTGAAGTTGAAGATGTAGATAGTACTATTATTTTGGATTACAATCAACAAATACACGAGTGATATAGTACACTACTAAAATGTTCATTAGGGTGCTCTACATAAGTACTAGAATCTCACAAAATATGATCCATTAAAATAATCCCCCCATAGAAGAGACAAAGATAAAAGATCAATGAGACCCCTCCAAAAGTAGAAGGTTCAACCACTACTCCATTGAAACCAAAGAAGCATTAGCATAACACTATGATAATTCCCCCTTAATGTTGATGAGGAAGAGGTATAGGCAGATCAATTGAAATCGGGCACAAATGTGTGTATAGGAATGTAGATCCAACATCAGGTCCAAAAAGATGTACAATAAACTAAAAAAGGGTGTGCATCAAGACATAAAATTCATAAGGTGAGAATCATGAGGATGCATTGTTGTGATGGAAAATCAAGGCACTACACAACACTCCATTACACTTTATAATTCAGTGTAAGTAAAAAATTACCTCCCTAAGGAACACACATTTAGTTGTTGTGGCACTTTATATGAGTTTATTTACAGACTTATTTGATGTTTTGAGCTCTTAAAATTTTATGGCATGAGATGGACAATGAAGACATATATCAAGTATGTCTTTCAAACCTCAAGAAAATGCCTAAAACAAAAAATGAAAATCCCCAGTATTCAAAGAATGACCCCCTTGAAATAAATGTAGTGATATGGCACTTTATTTTAGTGTATTATAGATTCCACATAGTGGATTTGAAGTGCAAAACCTCAAAAGAGACTGAAACATAGAAAAATAGAATAGGTTCAAAACACATAGGGTTTTAATACCAAATTTGGAATGTTTCACCAAACTTACTATAAATGGAAAGGGAAAAATGAGGTGTAATGAACCTACCTATTTTCTATTTCATTCAGGAAATGAGATCCTCCCAGATAGAATTGACTTTCAACCCTTAGGTGAGACAATTCTATGGAAGATCTAGCAATTTCCTTTATGTGTGTGTGGATGGGGGTGCAATTCAAATAGCACTTTTGGGAGATGAAAATAAAATAGAAAATGACCTCAAATTTGTAACCTAAAACCTAATTCATATAGATGAAATATAGCCCTAATAGAGATAGTCAATTTTTTGCAAATTGGATGAGTGGAAGACACTTAAAACTCACCTCAAAATCAGTTGCAAAGTGTCCTGCCTAGTTGCGAAGTGTCCAGGCCCCCCTATCCAAAAAATTATGAATGGGTCCTAAGATAGATTTTTGAACTAAATTTTTGGGAGCCTCTGAAGAAAAATATAAGATGCAATTTTCCACGAGTTTCATGCAAAAATGACAGAAAATGAGCTTGGGATCTAAGTTTTCGTGATCTTGGCAACTTTTCTTGCAAGTTTTGTAATTTTGCACTTTAGAGATCTCAAATCTTCAATTTGTCTTCAACCTAAAATCTGCAACACAAACACAAGAGGGAAAAAATATTTGTTTTTGGTGAATGAGGGTTTTCCTTAGTCAAACCATGTTTTGCTAATTAAACCTTGAAATGAAATGAAATAACATGAAAGGAATGATCAATGAACAACTCGATGTTGCAACTCACCAAACCCTCGAATAAACCTTGGAAAGATTGAAATCTTGCATGAGATGGCTTCAATGGATATGGATCTTGATGCTTGAATCTTGCTTTAAATATTTGACTTGAATGCTTGGATTAGATCTTGAAACCTACATCAAAATGTTAGCTCCAAAAACATGCATGAATGAACATAACTTTGACATGATGCTTGAGATATTGAATGTTGCAACAAATGATGAAGAAATCTGCTTTTGAACACCTTTGACAATAATCTTGGCTCTTGTAATTGATCTCTTGAAAATCTAATGTTAATTTGATAAAACAACCTTGTATTTATAGACATTTATCCTTAATTTCTTGAAAATTAAACATTACAAGATGACATTTGAAATTTGAATTTGGGATGATAAAAATACCACCAAAACACATTTTAAAAATGGGTTCCAAGGCCTAGGGAGGACCCATTCGTCATCCCAGGTCCCTATTCTTGGAACACACATTGTTCAAGGTGTTTAATTATGTGTTGGCATTAATTGTTGTCAGGTTTCCCCTTCAAAAAATGTAATTTATTAGGCTTGTAGATGTAAAATATGGCTTATTAAGGCATAATTAAGTCCAATTTAATTGAGGATCCCAAACAAAGTGTGAAAATGTAAAGGCAGCACTATATTAAGCATAATTAATTCCTTTTTAATTGAGGGGCCCAAACAAAGTGTGAAAATGTAGGTATTTTCTACACAAACATTATGAGAATTTAAAATTCTAAAACACAATCATGAATAATTAACACCATCATTATTATGTAGGAGCTTGAAAAATCATGCAAGTTTTAGAAAATGGGACCCAAAGGAGTTTGTATGAGCCCAAATGAGCCCTTAGAAGTACAAAAAATGAGAACTATCTAGGGTGTCCTCCAAGAATCTTTTTTTTTTTAAAAAGTGTACATAATTTTGCAAAAACAATCACACAACTAGATAGAGGATGAAAAATATGCAGAATGAAAAAATCACTCAAAAATGCATTTGTATGCTCGAGAAAGAGGCTCCTGAAGTTGAGCCAAAAATCGAAACAGACCAACAATGAAGGGGAAAAGTTGGGGTCGGATTTTCATGACATCATGGTTACATCATGATGGCATCAACAATAGAATTTTCCAAGATTCAATCAAAATATTCCTCTCGATCGAAATATTTCAAAACCACTTTTTTTTCCCAAAACCGCTTGGAAAGTTGAAAAGCACCCTTTAGAAGTTGTAAAACCACCCAAATGGGGCATAGGTGGTTTTGACTATGAAGTGACGATATCAACAAGGTACTACATAGGTTGATTGTAGAAATTCATTGCACAAACACTGAGATAACATGCATTTCAAGGTGAATGAACAAAAAATGAGGCACAAAGTTTGAGACAACTTTTTGATTTAGTGTAATACTACAATTGTATGGTCGTACAAATTTTCATACAAGAATCCATGGATGGGCTTCCAAAATGTCCAAAAAATTTCTATCACCAAAAATACAAGTGTTATATATGAAAATTCATATCTCAACCCTTTTGAGCGCAACTGTTGATGGGTCTAGTTATTATCTCATTTTTTGTTGCTTTCATACACACTTTTAGATATATCTTTTGAATAGTACTACATTATACTACCTTTTCATACTTATTATGTAGACTTGGACCTAAAATATAGTGATGAAAATATGGTTATGACATAATGACTATTTCATGTTTTATATGTAGATATGCATGAATGTGGATAGAATTCTATGTTTTAATTGTGATAGTTAGTCTTGTGTGCATGCCTTGTGAATTAACCTTTTT
>VCHN02002520.1:0-16916 GCA_007115665.2 Sequoiadendron giganteum
TTTAATGCTTGATTTGACAATCTTAGAGCTTCCATTTACTATCCTTTTTTTTTGTTTTTAGCTAACTCACCTTTCAATTTGGGCTTAAAATCAATCAATGGCTTGATCTTTTCAAAGTTGGTTAAAATTGAACCTTAGACACTTACTAGATTTCAATTTGGGATTAAAATTGAACAAAGCAACTTCACATTTCAATTGGTGCTTTTAAAACGAACTCATAATTGCTTTGAGGAATTTAAAATTGAACATGTGTACTTTGTGTTTTGTAAACTTTTTTGCAAAGTAGTGTCATTTAAAAAGGCGTATGCGCTTCTCTCGTGCTTCACGGCGATCTTGAGAATCAAAAGTCTTTTTGGTGACCCTAAGTTGCATAAAAGATTGCCTCCACACTTCAATTTGGGCATTTTAAAATTGAACAAAACATGCAAGTGTGAGCACGATATATTGCGGAGGTTCTTCCCTTTGTTTTTCAACGAAGGTTGTGTGAACGACGGGATATGTTAGCTCGATATTGTTTAACTTAGAGGGCCTGCCTTGTGGGAAAAAGTAATCACCCAAGGGAACGACCCAACCGGGAACACACTAAAGCCAAGCGACTTCCACCTGGGATATAAGAGTGGATATTGGAACAAAGGCCAATATCACGAGGATTATTCCGACGAGATGGACAGCAATGGACTCTCGCCGACATTGGATAATCCCCCATGAATGGAATGCCCGAATTAGAACCCTTGTTTAGAAATTGGCCAAAACCTTATCTATCTTATTGGTGCAAGAGGTCATGTCCTTTGAAGCCGCCCCACATAACATGCGGTCTTGTTGTGGAAATGGAAAGTATGCCATGGGAGATTCATGGGTACTAATGCTTGGCTGACCCGAATAAGTGAGTGTCGTGGAGGGGAGCCAGTGTGGTCAAACATTTAGCCATTCGCACAAGATATGCGCAGCTGGATTTATCCAAGTGGGAACCCAACAAGATATTGCCTCATCATCCTAGGGTTGTAAAAGTGCTTGGAATCAAAAACACTTTGCTTGGATTCAAAACATTGAAAAATGAACATTCACAAGAGCCTCAAATTTCAAACACCTTGGAAAAAAAAATATCCTTTGACGAATTTAAGCACTCTTGCTTTCCCTAGGGATCATATCCTTAGAGGTTTCTAAGTGTTGAAATTCTATCATCATTTATTTTCAATAAGGATAAACATAGGAGACTTTTGCCCTAATTTCCTTGATTTCCACATAATGGACCTTGTGGGATGAAGAGGAAGGAAGGACATTAGACATTCAGTTTGAAAACATAATCAAGCAAGTGATTTTGGTAAAAAGGATTCACTAAGACAAGATAAAAGACAAATTTGATTACACATGTGTTTTCTAACATGATCAAAATCCCAAAACCAAAGTTCAAAAAGCTTAGTGTGAAAGCTAGTGAGGAGCATCTTGAGAGACTTTTTGAGTTCAGAATATAGCGTATTCTTCAACACCGAGGTCTTGTAAGCAGAAATGTCATCTAGGTCAAGTCTAGGATCAAATCCCATCACTTTCATCCATCTTTCAACCATCAAAATCAATCAAATTTCCATCTCACCAATAGCTCTTGGAATCTTTGTCATTTGTTATGCTAAACTTCTAAGCGAAATCAAAACCTGTTTGTTTGACTTAACACATCTAGTCAAACCATCATCTTATACACGAGTTCTCTCTTGGATAATACAACTTCCTAGGGTTTACGAGTTCATCTTGTTTGGCTTAACACACCTAGCCAAATTATCAAATCATCACCTCATTTGACTTGACACACTAAGTCAAACTACCATCTTGTAGGAGTTCACTCTTGGATAAAACAACTTCCTAGAGTTTTACGATTACATTCATCACTCTTGTTTGACTTAACACACCTAGTCAAACCATCAATCCAATCACGAATCAATCAAATCAAAGTCCTAAAAGTTTTAGCATTTCTTTCAAAGTTTCTTTAAGAGTTCCATTCATCCATATCACTCATCTTTCGTTTATCTCATCCTCATCATCGTTTTGATCCTTCAATTATCCTAGTTCTTCACTTCTTTGAACCTAAGGTTTAGACCGATCTAAAGGATTAGAGGTTCATCTCTTACATTCTTGAAAATTGATCTTCATTTTATGGTTCAAACTCGATCTCAACACAAGAGGAGCATGGAATATAAATTTGATCCATCCATCATGAGCAATTCGATTCAACCAAACTATCCAAGCCTTGCAATACCATTTGATTATCAAAGCTTGTACAATGCATACATGGGAGCATTATCTCATACAAACATCAATGGTACAACGAATGTGAGAATGCTCGATCCAAAGTTTGGAACACCTTTCCCAATGATAGATTTAAATCCAAGTCCAAATCTACAAATCTATCAACCAAATGCTCAATGCATGAGTTTTCCAAACAACATTATCCCACCAAATCCATACATACCAAGTGCAACTTTACCAAACATGACCATTTCAAATCCACACTTGGTAAACTTTGGGGTCGACATGTTTGCAAATCCCCCTAATGTTGTTCAAAATCCTAGCAATATATTGGCAACTCCATATGTTGATTCAAGCCAAGGTAACAACATGCAAAATCAAAGTTACTTAAATCAAGGCAATATGATTCCCAACCACAACAATATTCAATTTCAATCTATCATGCCAAATCAAAACATCATACCAAATCATCCCATTTTTCCATCGATATCGCAAAAACAGATGGAAACCATCCAAGCAACCCCAACAATCAACACCATTCCCATTCCACCGCCACCGCCACCACCGCCAAAACACAGCATGACCAATTCATTCTCCATCATGTTGCAAGCCGCTCAAGAAGCTTCCCGCAAAAAGGCACTCCAAGCCCAACAAGCTACACAGCTAGTTGCTCAGCAAGTATAAGTGGCTCAAGTAGCCCAACAAGCGCAAGCGCAAGCAGAATTCTACGCACTATTGAAAGCAATCCAAGAAGAAGTAGCACAACAAAGAGCCCAACAAAAAGCTTTGTTGGCACAAAAACAACATGATGAACAACAAGCGTTGTTGGCTCAGCAGAAAATGCAAGCCTTACTCCCACAACAAAGCTTGCAACAGATTCCCACCGCAATTGTTGAAAACAAAAATCAAGATCAATCTATCAATAAGCACTTTGAAGATGTTTCAACCTCAACCAGTGATCAAATCAACACACACCAAGAGCCACTTTTCAATCATGATCAAAACTCACCGACGATGCTCAACAATGATCCAATCCAAGAAACATTAACATCACTAGATCCTATGGTTGAAAACATTGACAATCGCTCTACCATAATTGTTGAAAACATTGATCAAAAACAATCTATCAATGAGCATATTGAAGATGTTTCTACCCCATCTAATGATCAACTCACCATACATCAAGAGCCACTTTTTAATGATCTATTTCAAGGAGTATTGGAATTGTTTGATCCCATTGACATAGTCCATGATCCATCGACCAATGACCATATTGAAAATGTCTCTACATCACCTTATGAGCTAGAGGACATATCTCAAGAACGTATTCCAAAGCGCGATCAAAATCTCCCATCAAGGTCTAGCAATGGCCCTTCCAATGACATATTGACATCCTTCGACCTCATGAATATGGATAGTGAAGGAATCCTCAAAGATCAAAAGGATATTGAGCCACTTTCCATGCCTAAGAATGATGTCCACGAACCCACTATAAGAAATCCATCATTTGAAATTGACCCGTGTCAAGAACTTGATCCAAAGCATGATGAAAGCAATTCTGAAATCATTCAAGATCAAGAATTCGTATCTCCGAGATACTATAATGATCTAATGGGCACTCTTCTATCTGTGCAAGATGTCACAAATTATGATCACATCCATATAGCACGTACTCCTCCACTTGCCCGCAAGATGCTTTCTTCGGATGGACACGTAGATAATCTTCATTCAAAACAAGAGTCTCATACTCTTGACATCATTACCAAGGAACAAGAGTCTCATACTCTTGAAATCATTACCAAGGAACAAGAGTCTCCTACTCTTAACATTTGTGTACAAGACCAAGATGTGGAAAAATTTGGAGACATAGCAGAAACAAATCATGATGAAGGCTCCTACATAAGTCATGAATCAGAAAGAATGAATCATGGGAAAGACTTTTACAAAAACAGTGAAGCATCAACACTTCTTCAAGAAGCAGTACAATCTAATATCTCACAAGATCAAGTCAAAGACATCAATCAAGAAGTCATCCCACATATGGAGGATCCTATCACTTATAAAGTTGGATCACTTACCTTTCTTAGAGCAAGCTATCTCATCAATAAAGAAGCTGACACTTTTGAAGATCCGCCACAGAGCAGAGAAGGATTAGCACCTTGTTTCCAAGGTAAATCATATCCTATGGCAAATAAAATGTTTCAACAGATGAATTATCAAGGCAGAGGATTGGGCCTACATGAACAGGGTATCCTAGAACTAGTGCAAATTTTTGGCAATCCTAAGCATCGAGGCCTTGGTTACTCAACAATCAAGGGATCTCAACATATCAGTAATACTATCACCATACTGGGGGCAACTTCATCTCAAGCAAACGTCAACATAGGGAGCACGAAAGATCCTTATGGTGAAACCAATGCCAATACTACAACCCGCCATGTCATAAATCTTCATCCACCCACCACCCCATCCACGAATTGGGACCAACATCAAAAGAAAGACTTGAATCGAAGCATGAAGAACGTTATCAAAGAAAAAGAAGCTAAGAAGCATATTGGACAAATCAAGTACATATGGATACCAAAAAATACAAAGAAAGATTATCCCTATCAAACTCCATCAGTCAAAGAAACTATGGGGTAAAATAAAAATGGGGCAAGTATCCATCAAAGATTTCCACAAAGGAAAAAGCAGGCTTCTCAAGCAACGTACAAAGTGTATCAAGCAGTTGGTTCTAATTCCACGTACACTTCCGTATCCACCCATTATTGCTCATCTTCCCAAGTTTGGAGAGTCAAAGGCTCCAAACTGTCAACCAATCCATCTTTTACTCCTAAACACACTCCATCCACGCCTCCATGCATGATATCCAATTCTCACATTGACAATATGTTGGCAACGACCCTTCATCATAAGGATTCAGAAGGCACCCTATCACGATGTGCGCACAAAGACAGAGTTAACTCCAGTATCAGCAAAACAGATCAAGGATCTCAAAAGTTGCATTCAAGTGCACGTATCTTGGCAAGACAACTTCTACAAGCAGGATATCGATGGCACATTATGACAGAAGCATCAACATCAGCACCACCAAGTGGTTCAGCATCAGCTTAAAATCTCTCAGAAAATACAAAAACAATCAGAAAAAGTCCTGAAAAAATGGTTACCTTGATGAAAACCTAGCAAACAGGCATCTTGGTGACAACAAAAAAAAAAAATACAAAAATACAAAAAATCCAAAAAAAATCAGAAAAAGGATTGAAAACAGTAAAGAAAGAAATCGTCCTCCAGTGAAAACCGCTTCGGTGGCGCTTTGGACAAGTACCATGATGAAAACCTGGCAAATAGGCGTCATGTGTAGAATCGAGCATCTAAGTGCGCCAGTTCAGAACAAAGCATCTTATCGCATCCATAATGAAGCCAACATTCCATCCATATCATCCATGCATCCATGAACCGTTTATCCAATCCATTTTCTGTCTGCATCCATACTCCAAGTTATCTTGATCTTGGAAAATTTTGGTGCACGCTTTACACTTGTTTATGGTAAACACCTTGACATCGGTCATTTTCATTGCTCCCATCCTATCCAACATTATCTGAGCCTTGAAGCATTATCCGAATGAGCGTTCCTCTATTCGAACACCTTATCTTATCGCAAGATGATCCATATCCATTCATATCCAAGAATCTACCCATGGTCGTTCAAACATTGCTAGACACCGGGGGCAGATATTTGCATCTTGCTTCGAGAATAAATCTTGATGTATATCATCCAACTTATGAAGTGATCCAAACATTGGAAAATGTGAAATCAACTTGGTCAAATCAATTTGTGAACCAAAATCCAAATCACTAGCCCATGGCATATTTTGACAAGAAGACGTTCCTCATTAAGCTTTATCTTTCATCGAATATCAATCCAAGCAATTCATATCAGTTGCATCTAATGCACACATCTGTGTCACATGGAATAATCAAAGCAATTTTGTTCTAACTCAAGCTTCATCGATCTTGATCAATCGAATCCAATCAATCATCATCTTGTTTGACTTAACACACTTAGTCAAACTATCATCTTGTGCACGAGTTTACTCTAGGATAACACAACTTCCTTGGGTTTACAAGTTCATTATCATCACTCTGTTTGGCTTAACACACTTAGCCAAATTATCAAAACCATAATCACTTTGTTTGGCTTAACACACCTAGCCAAATTATCCTTTTTGTACGAGTTTACTCTGGGATAACACAACTTCCTGGAACTTACGAGTGCATTATCACTTTTGTTTGAATTAACACACTTAGTCAAACTATCAATCCATCAGTCTGATTGATCAACATTAAGCCTTGTTTTCAACAAAATCTTGAAACAAAGCACTGATATCATGTCCATATCCAAATTGTCAAAATCATGCGAAAAATCCAAAAACATCCAAATCATCAAAAAATCCAAAAACATGTCAAAATATCGAAAAATCTTCAAAATTCATCATTTAGTCTTATCAGTCTTTCACCTTGTCGAACTACGTCATCTCTGAGCTTGAACGTAGGCAAGGTTGATCTTTGATCATCCCCCGAGATAGTTTGCGTTCGTCGCATTAGCATCCATTTGCCCATCTAGTTAGGCGTCCGTCGCATTGGCATTCATTTGCTTATCTTTTCTTTTACAATTAGGTCCGTCCTTATGCGTCCGTCGCATTGGCAATCCGTTTGCCCATTCATTTATGCGTCCGTCGCATTGGCAATCCATTTGCCCATTTATTTATGCGTCCGTCGCATTGGCAATCCATTTGCCCATTCATTTATGCGTCTGTCGCATTGGCATCCGTTTGCCCATCTAGTTAGGCGTACGTCGCATTGGCATTCATTTGCTTATCTTTTTTACATTTAGGTCATTCTTTATGCGTCCGTCGCATTGGCATCCATTTGCCCATCTATCTCATCCGCAGTCAAGTCAATTGACACAAAATCCAAAAACATTCATAAAATCTTGAAAAAATACTCAAAATATTGGAAAATCTGAAAATCAAAACAGCCTCAAAACATTTCAAAACACCAAAAACATCCAAATATTTGAAAAACCCAAAATGGTGCACCCGTTCCATCTCGCTTTCACCCACAATAATCGTCATTCCTAATAAATCAATCGTCGTCTTCATCCTTTGGTGAAGCAATTAGAAGCAAGTTTAGCAGGTTCCAAAGTGAACACCTAATTGTCAAGGTCTCAAGTCTAGATTCGTAAGTCAGCAAGTTGGTCAATTCGGAGTATCAATAGCTTATCACCCAAATCAGTTCTACCAAAACCCTGATCACTACATGTCCTAGGATGAAGCTTTCCCACGATGGACATAAGCATCAGGTACCCCACATTAGTTTAGCCTTGGCTAGCGGTACGAAGAACATTAGCTTGTTTGTTTACTTTATCTTGGTCTTTTTGACTTATCTTATTTTGCGCTCATTCCAAGGACCTTTCGATGATGCCTAAACAAAACAGGTTTAGAGAGAAAGGAATGGGGCAACGATCATTATCTTTTTATCTGCTGTGCTTGTTGGATGTTCTTGTAAAATAACTTGGCGAATACTTTCTTTGTTGGGTCCGTCCTAGCAAGGTTTCCGTATGTCAAGTGTGAACAAGATCACTCCTATCTGATTGCCGAGTCAGAGTCCATCACACTAGGCGCAACGCCATCCTGGTTCTTAATACCTTGATGCATCACACCTATGTGTGTTATCAAACATAAAGAAAGGTATGCTCTTTTCCCATCCCTGGATAAGCAACACATCATCATCATTCATCGTCATATCCAATAAAGTCTCGATGACTAATGGACTTATTGGACTTCTACATTCTTCTTAGATTTAAGGGTTCATCCCTCTCATTCTTCTATCTTCTGTCACGCTAACAATGCATCCATCTTGCATCCATATTCTCATTTCGCATAATCATGTCATACCATCATATCAGGACAACATCATCCATCTCATCCATCTCACATGTATTGCATAATCATTTAAAGTTGTTTACGATAATATAAATTTGTTATCCTAAGCATCTTCCAAACATCTCATTTTCATCATCATTATCATATAGTCTAACCATCCATACATCCATTTTGAACCTCTTTGTCGCGAGATCCACCTCAAATTGTATCTTTTCGCTCGATCTCTCGAGGGGGCAATGTACTAACGTACTTATTTTCCACTGGGGCATCCGAAAAAACCAAAGAATTTTTAATTTCGATGTCGGCAACATCATTCTTTGAACCAATGCAACAAGTACATTGCTTCAAAGAGGGGCAAAATGTAGACATCCAAAAATAACATTATGCATTCCACTGTAACTAACATCATGCATTCATTTCTTCTACTAATCAATTAAAGCAATTTATTGATTTAATCCTAAGGTTCATCAAGCTTAATTAAATAAATCAAATTATTTAATTAAGTTCCTAAGGTTCTTCTTATTTGATTTAATAAATCAAACTGATTTAAAATCAAATATCAAATCCCTAAAATCCCCTAAGTTAATTAATCTAAATTGATTGACTTCTAAGCATGATTATCATTCTCTAGCTTTTGACTCAACTAGAGTCAAAATCCAAACTCCTAACTAACCCACCCACTTGCACCAATAAATCATTTATTTGATTTATAATTCCTCTAATTACATTCAAAATGGCATCAAAATAGAATATTCTTTCATTTTGAATCTTCCCCCCAAAAGGGACTTGTCCCTTCCAACAAGGTTTTAAATGCTATTTGCACAAGTCAACATAGCATTTATTGCACCTTTCATCCCCCCAAAACATGTCAAGTCATTCAAATTCAAATTTGAAATTGGCACATTTGCCAAAACTTGCACATTCCTCACCCTCTCACACCTTGACAAGTGGCATCTTGTCATTGGCCCATGAATGATCCCACATTCATCAATTTGGCCTCTCCTCTCTTCAAGCTCAACTATAAGTTGAAGGCTTCTCTCCTTCAAACAACACAACAGCCACATATCCAAGCATCTACACTATAGGCAACTTGAGTTCAAGCATCTCATTGTCTATATCATTATCTTGGCAATCTAAGCTTATCAAGGATTGGGAAAGGGCATCCTTTCTACATCATAAGGAGCACCAATCCAATATGGGATAGATTTGTATTTAGGTTTTATATGCTTCCTTTGGTTTTGTTGTTTAAATGTCTCATGTAGCATATCTAACTTGATGCAATATCTCATAAGGATGTGTATTTCTGTTATATTGTTTTTGTCATGTTGACTAACCAATTTGTTGGATTTTCATGTCCTACAGTGCCACTTTGTTATGTAGGAAGCAACCCTTTCCCAATCCATGATAAGAAAAAGATGCCAAGATGATAGTGGTGAAGAGTAAAATTAGTTCTCACATGTAGAGAGTAACTTTGCATAAAATGTGTTGTTGTGTTGTCCAATTTTTGTTGTAGTTGTTTTGGAGAAATGCTTTGCATTTTATAGATTCAAGGTCAGGAGATTGAGATATTTTGATGAATGTAGGATTATTCAAAAGCCAGTGACAAGATTCCACTTGTCAAGGTGTGAGAGGGTGAGGAATGTGCAAGTCTTGGTGAATGTGCCAATTTCAAATTTGAATTTTGGATGAAATGGCATGTTTAGGGGGGATGAAAGGTGAAATTAATGCCAAGTTTGACTTGTGCAAGAGACATGTAAGATCATGTGTAAGAGAACTTAATGCTTTGTTGGAAGGGACAAGTCCTTTTAGGGGGAAGATTCAAATTGATAGAATATTCCCTTTTGATGCCCATTTGAAAGTAATTAGAAGAATTAATAAATCAAAAAAATGATTTATTGGTGCAAGTGGAAGAATCTAGAGGATTTAGGTGATTGAGATTAACGTAATCAGGATTTGATTACTCTAATAGGAGATTAGGTGATTTTAACTTTTGACTTATATTTTAGGATTGAAATAAATTAAAGTGATACAAAAATTATTTCAGATTTAATAAAGATTTGTTTTATTTAATCAAAGATGTTGATGTTAATTGTCAAATTAAATAAAGGTGAAATTATTTAATTTAAGTGGATGAGTTTAATATATTTATGATTTAATTAAAAAAAATTGATTTATTTAATCAAAAGATGAACATTGGCGATGATGTCAAATCTACATGTCTACATTTTGCCCCTCTTTGAAGTAATGTACTCATTGCGTTGATTCAAAGAATGATGTTGTTGACATATAAACTAAAAAAAAATATGATTTTTTTCAAATGCCCCAGGGAAAAGAAGTATGTTAGAGCATTTCCCCCTCGAGAGATCGGGCGGCAATATTGAGGTGGATCTCACGACAAAGAGGTTCAAAATGAATGTATGGATGGTTAGACTATATGATCTATATGATGATGTAAATGGGATGTTTGGAATATGTTTAGAAAAAAAATCTATATTATTTTAAAGATCTTAGATGATCATGCAATGCATGTGAGATAGATCAGATCGATGATGTGTCCTATGATGATATGATGTGATTATGCAAAATGAGATTGTAGATGCAGGATGGATGCATTGTTAGTGTGAATGAGGATAGAAGAATGAGAGGGATCAACCCTTGAATCCAAGAAAATGAAGAAGTTGAACAAGCCAACTTTATTATAAATGATGGTGAATGATGATGTATTGCTTATCCAGGGGTGGGAGAGATAAAGAGAATAAATTTCCTTATGTTTGATAACACACATAGGTGTGATGCATCAAGGCATTAAGAACTAGAATTGGAAAAATGGTTCATGGATGAATGCATGATATGGATGGAATGTTGGCCTTATTATGGATGTGATAAGATGCTTTCTCTTGAAATGGTGCACGTAGATGCTTGATTCTACACATGAAGCCTATTTTCCAGGTTTTCATCACGGTACTTGTCCAAAGCGCCACCATAGTGGTTTTCACTAGAGGATGATTTTTTCTTTACTATTTTTAATCATTTTTCTAATTTTTTTTTTTTGGATTAGTTAGTTTTTTTTTTTTTTTTTTTGTATTTTCAGAGAGATTTTAAGCTGATGCTGAACCACTTGGTTCAATCAATGTAAATTCTTCTATCATAACATGCCATTAGTATCCTACTTGAATAATTTTCCTAGCCAAGAAACATGCACTTGAATGCAACTTTTGAGAATTTTGATCTGCTTTGCTGATACCGGAGTTAACTTTGTCTTTGTTCGCACATCACGATAGAGTACCTTTTGAATCCTTATGATGAAGGTTCATTGCCAACACATGGTCAATGTGATAATTGGATATCATGTCTGGAGGCGTGGATGGAGTTTTTTTAGGAGTAAAAGATGGATTGGTCGATAGTTTGGAACCTTTGAATCTCCAAATTTGGGAAGATGAGAAATGATGGGTGGATATCGATCTATGCATGGACTTAGTACCAAATGCTCGATGCACTTTCTACGTTGCTTGAGAAGCCTGACTTTTCCTTTGTGGACTTATTTGATGGATACTTTTCCATTTTTGATTTTGCCCCATAGTTTCTTGGACTAATGGAGTTTGATAGGGATAGTCTTTCTTTGTGTTCTTTGATATCCATATATATTTGAATTGTCCTTCATGCTTCACTACTTATTTTTCTTTGATTACATTCTTCATGCTTTGATTTGAATCTTTCTTTTTTTTTTGGTCCCAATTCATGGATGGGGTGATGGGTGGATGAAGATTCATGACATGACAGGTTGTAGTATTGGCATTGGGTTCATCATAAGGATTCTTCATGCTCCCTATTTTGACGTTTGCTTGAAACGAAGTTGCCCCCAGTTTTATAGAAGTATCCCTGATATGTTTATGTCCCTTGATTACCGTATAACCAAGGCCTTGATTCTTAGGATTTCCAACAATCTGCACTATTTCCAAGATTCCCTGTTCATGTAGGCCTAATCCTCTACCTTAATAATTCATTTATTGAAACATTTTATTTGCAATAGGCTATTATTTACCTTCGAACCAAGGTGTTAATTCCTCTTTGTTGTGTGGTGGATCTTCAAAAATTTCACCTTCTTTATTGATAAAATAGCCTACCCTAAAAAAGTAAGTGATCCAACTTTATAAGGGTAGGATCCTCCATATGTGGGATGACTTCCTGATTGATATATTTAGCTTGATCTTGTAAAATATCTAATGTTAATGCTTCTTCAAGAAGTGTTGATAGTTTATTGTCCTCATAAAACTCTTTCTCCTGATTCATTTCACAGGATATTTCTGATTCATGACTTTTGTAGGAACCTTCTTCATGACCCATTTTTGATATGTCTCCATAGGATGTTTCTGGTTTGAAAATTTTGTATAAACCTTTTGATATGTTTCTATATGATGTCTTTGATTCACAAATTTCGTAGAAACCTTCTTCATGATCCACCTTTGGTATGTCTTCTGAAGTTTCTATACTTTGATCATGTGTACAAAGGTTAAGAATAAGAGATTGTTGTTTTGAATGAAGATCATCAACGTGTCCATACAAAGAAAGCATCTCATGGGTAGATGGAGGAGTATGTGCTATGTGAATATGGTGGGTAGATACAGGAATATGTGATATATGGATATGATCATAATTTGTGACATCTTGTATAGATAGGAGAGTGCCCATTAGATCATTGTAGTATCTCAAAGATACGAATTCTTGATCTTGAGTGATTTTAGAACTACTTTTGACAATTTCAAAGGATGGATTGCTCTCTTGGATATTTTCATTAGGCATGGAAAGTGGCTTAATATCCTCTTGATATTTCAATGGACTTGGATCAAATGATGAGTTAAGGATTTCTTCAATATTTGCAACCATAAGGTCAAAGGATGCCAATATTTCTTGGAAAGGACCATTGCTAGACTTAAGTGAAAGATGTTGATCATGCTTTGGAGTAAATTATTGAGATATGTCCTCTGACTCACTAGGTGATGTATATACATTGTCAACATGATCATTGGTGGATGGATCTTGATAATCATTTTCAATTATTTTGGTGGGAGTTTGTTGCAAGCTCTAATGTGCATTCAAGGCCTGTTGATATGTCTATATTTTCATTAGCAACGCTTGTTGTTGACCCTGTTGTTTTTGTTCCAACAAATCTTTTTGTTGGTCCATATTTTGCTGTTCCCATAAAGCATGTTGTTGGTCTAGCTGTTGTTACACTTGGTATTGTGCTTGCCTCTGTCGAGCTTGGTGATGGGCTTGAGCTTGAGCTTGAGCTTGTTCTTGTTCTTGTTGAGCAGCTAGTTGTGCAACTTGTTGGTTTTGCAATGCCTTTTGGCGAGAAAATTTCAATATGATAGAGAATGAATTTTCCATGTTCTATTTTGGTGGTGGTGGTGGTGGTTGTGGTGGATTGGGAATGATGCCAGCCATAAGACCAGGTGATGTTGACATTTCCTGAATTCGATCTTTGTTGGTTATTGTTTGTGGATTTTGATCATGATTAAAAAGTGGCAATTGGTGTGTGTTGATTTGATCATTCAATGAGATGGAAACATCTTCAATGTGTTCATTGATGGATTGATATTGATCACCATTTTCAATAAGTGTGGAGGAGAGATTGTTGATGTTATTGCTAGTGGTTGAATTCTAATTAATGTCCCCAATAGCTATTATATTTTGATCAATCAGGTCTTGGATGAGATTTTTGAGTCGAATACAATCTGATGTTGTGTGTGCCTTTACTTTATGAAAATCACAAAAGTGTTTCCCGTCATACCCTAGTGGTTTCACCATGAGCTCTTGATAATTCACATAGATAGGGATTTTAATGATATTTTCTTGGATTAGTCATTGCAAGACTGATTCGATTGGTTTCTCAAAGCGTGTGTATTTTTGTTTGTGACCTTGTGAGATTTGCACTTTAAATTGAGCTTGTGGAGATTGATTTTGGAAATGTGGTGATTGATATTTGAGATGCGGTGATTGATCTTTGAAATGTGGTGATTGAGTTTGTTGTTGATTTTGTTGATATCCAACCTATTGATTTTGGATATATTGTTCTTGGTCTGATTGTAGAGGTAACTCAATTATTTGATGACATGGTTCAACCAATGGAAGATCATATTGATTTTGGGGTGGATATGTATGATTTTGGGGTGGAGATGTCTCTTGGCGCAATGGATCAACTATTTTGGCAAGTGAAGCAATTTGATCCCACAAAATTTGATCTTCATTTGGATCTTGACACCCTTGATATCGTTGAATTGGTTGTTGAGAAAGCATATTTAGAATGCATCCTTGTGGCACTTTCTTGGGATTGTGGACAAGTTGATTCTAGATAATGCTTTGATTTGGTGTGATGTTTTTATTTGGTGCTATAGATTGAAATTGAATATTGTTGTGCTTGGGAATCAAATTTCCTTGATTTAGGTAACTTTGATTTTGCATGGGGTTACCTTGACTTGAATCCACATATGGAGTTGCCAATATACTGCTAGGATTTTGAAAAACATTAGGGGGATTTGCAAGCATATCTATCCCAAAGTTCACCAATTGTGGACTAGAAATGTTCATGTTCAAAAAAATTGTATTTGGCATGTATGGATTTGGTGGGATAATGTTGTTTGGAAAACTCATGCATTCAATGTTTGGTTGATAGATTTTCAGATTTGGACTTGGATTTAAATCTATCATTGGGAAAGGTGTTCCAACATTTAGATTGGGTATACTCACATTTGTATCATTGAAGTTTGGAGGAGATAATGATGCCATGCATGAATGTGAGTTTTGATAATCAAGTGGTATTGTGAGACTTGGATATTTTTGTTGTATTGGATTACTCATGATGTATGAATCAATTTTAAATTCCATGTTCCTCTTGTGTTTTGACTTTGTTGACCTCTGAGGGGTTTAGGACCAATGATGAGATGAAGGAAAAAAGGGGTGAATGATATGGGCGTTTGAACTTCTAGGAACTTTGGATCAATGTTAGAATTTAGGAATTGATTCGATTTGATTTTGATTGGTTGATAGTTTGACTAACTGTGTTAAGTCAAACAAGATGATAATGAACTTGTAAACCCTAGGAAGTTGTGTTATCATAGGGAAACTCGCACAAGAGACTAAATTGGCTAAGTGTGTTAAGTCAATCAAAGTGATCATCAACTAGTAGACCTCACGAAGTTGTGTTATCTTAGAGGCTAATTTGTTCAAGAGGATTGATAACTTGACTAAGTGTATTAATTCAAATGTGATGATAACTTGAGTAAGTGTGTTAAGTCAAATAAGATGATAATAATTTTCCAAATGTCTAGCATAAGTGATATTTTTCAAGGTTCCAAAAGTTGTTGGTGAGATGATGTTTGATTGATGTTTGAGATGGGTGAAGTGTTTGACTTGATCCTAGATGAACCTGAGATGACTTGTGTACAAGACCAAGGTAATGAAGAACATGCTTTTCGCTAAGACTATTTTAAGCTAAAAGATCAACGTTCATATGAAAAACCATAAGATAGAAAATTGCAAGCACATGTATTGAGTTCAATTGAGTTAGTCTTTATTTAATGAATTGTTTTTACAACAAAAACTTCTTGATTAGCTTTTCAAATTGAATGTCTAATGTCCTAATTTTTTTTTTATCCCACAAAGTGTATAATGTGGAAATCAAGGAAATAAAGGCAAAGGTTTCCTAAGTTGACTTTGGTGAGAACAAATTGAGATGTTTGAATGTTTAGAATCCTTCTAGATATAAGAATGCCTAGGGACAAGCAGTAACATTTGGACACCTCCAAGGTATTTGTTCTTCCAGAGGGTTTAAAATTCAGAGGATTTGTTGAATGTTTGTTTTCCACTATTTTGAACCAGAGCAAAGTGTTTTTGATTTTAAGCACATGTACAACCCTAGGCTAGAAAATGATATATTTGTTGGGATCCCACTTGGATGAATCCAGCTGCACATATTCAGTACGAATGATTAGATGCTTGACCACATAGGCTCCCCCTTACAGTACACTTGCTTCTCAGGTCAGCCAAGCATCAGTACCCATGAATCGCTCATGGCATACTTTTCATCTCTATAAAAGAATCGCATGTATACGTGGGGTGACTTCAAAGGAAATGACCTCTTGCACCAACAAATAGAAAGGATTTTTGGCCTTCTACACAAATTGATTCATAATCAAGGTAGCCATTCAGAAGGCCAAATGAGAGGAAAGACCAACCCATATAAAGAGTATCACCTACTTGTCTGTGGGAGCTCCTGTAATGATGAACTTTCTTCACCATTTGAATTTGTATACCGGTTGGGAATAGCTTGGCGTTTAGCTCATTACTGGTTTGAGTCATTCCCTTAGGGTGAGTACTTTTTTCCCACCAAGGCAGGCTCTCTAAAGGTGTACAATAGGGATTAAGTGCATTCATAGTTCGATCATCTTTTTTTGTGTGAACAAAGAGAGAACACTCGCAATGAATTTTTCTCACACTAGACAAGTTTTGTTCAATTTTAGATCCCAACTCAAAGTGTGAAGGCAATATTTTAAACAAACTAATATCACCAAAAAAAATTTGATTCTCAAGATCTTCGTGAAGCACGAGAGAAGTGCATACACCTTTTGGATAATATTACTTCGTGAAAAAGATTACAAAACATGAAAAACACTTGTTCATTTTAGACCTCAAAAGCAGTGGTTTTGACTCATTTTAAAACCCCAAAATGAGATG
>VCHN02002139.1:0-18382 GCA_007115665.2 Sequoiadendron giganteum
ACTCAACACTCCGAAATAAAATAAACTCACACAGAATTTCTCTCCTCAACCACTTGGAAAATATTTCAATCTCTCAAGAACTTCTTCAGCAACTTCAACTTCGAAACAATGTGAGGAGAAATGAGAGAAGAGATTGTTTAAATAACTTTTCCCGGAGAATCCTGCTAAGTAGTGCTGGGCTATTTTTAGTACCTTCATCAATTTTCCACTTTCTTCGTTCGGAATCTTCTAATTCAAGCGCAGTAGTGGGCTAGTCGTCAGCCGGTCATTATGGCAGTCGCCATTAATAATGATTCCTTCTTCTTCAAATTTCAAATTTTCCTCTTAGTCTGCCAGTTAACAGCTCGCGAGAAAAACAATCACTTGAATTCCATTTTAAAATCTCGCAGTGTTTAAATAAATTCAACTCGAAAAATTTCGTGGGAGTTGCAAATTTATTTCCAACTTTTAAAATGTCTGTCATTTAAATCCTCGATTTCATAAAATTTGCCTTAGACATTTTAAATTCTCTCATTAAAATGTTCAACTCCGGGTGATTAAAAATTATTTGCGTGCTCGAAATAATTCATCCTTTGAGATTTAACTTTCGTCAGGAAAATAATCTAGGCAAAACAAATTTCCTCTGAAAATATTAAAATTTCCCTTAGGAAATTAATTTTCAAACTCTGTTAACTCATGGGTGCATTTTAAACGGGTTCATTTGATTTTCACTTGACCCATGGAAAATATTCATCGATATCAAATCTTCCCCTTGAAAAATATTCGTCAACTTTCAACTGCCTTTGGAAAATTTTAAAACTCATCACATCATCCTTCCATGCCAAGGGCGTATTTTTCCCTAGTGAAGTGTTATTCCATTTAGAAAATATTTCTAACATTTTCTCTACCATAGGCGTATATTTTTGATGAAATATTTATTTCATTTAAAAAAAATTCCTCACTTTACACCTCTGGCGCACTTGACCCCTTGGCATTTATTTTTTTGCGACTTAGAAATTTTCTCCTGTCATCTCACATCTTGGGCGTATTTCACTCAGTGATGTTTTATTTTGCTAGCTTTTACCCTTGCCACGCCTTAGAAACATTTTCAATCAAGGGCGTATTTAGCATGAGCCACTTTCATTTTCCACACTTAGAAAAATTTAAAAAAAAACTCCACTTCAACCTGGGCGCATATTCATGTGTCTGGTTTTACTTTCACCACTTAGAATTTCTTCAAGCCATGTATCTTCTTGAGGGCGCATTTTGACCTCTCTACTTTCATTTTATGCCTTAGAAGAATTCTCCCATCTCCTCTTCATCATGGGCGCATTTGCTAGGCCAAGCTTCCGTTTTTACCTTAGGCGTTTTTAGCCTATTCCTTGGGCGCATATTGGGTAGACAACTTTCATCTAGGGGCGCAAATGAGAGGGTGAGCTTTCACTTTCTCTTGAGGGCGCATTTCACCCTTGATACTTTCGTTTGTGTGCCTTAGAATATTTCATCAAGCTCACTTTCCACCTTGGTGAGGGCGCATTTACATGGGTCTACTTTCATTTTCATGCCTTAGACGTTTTGAGAGAGTCATCAAGGTGGGCGCATTTACATGGGTGTGCTTTCGTTTTATGCCTTAGAAAATTTTGATGCTCCCCCTATTCCTTGAGGTGAGGGCGCAAATCACTAGGTGAGCTTTCACTTTCCACGCCTTAGAACCTTTTCAAGGCATCACTACCCTTGGGCGCAAATGAGAGGGTGAGCTTTCACTTTCATACTTAGCCGCTTTTCACCTATCCTCTTCTTCCTTGGGCGCAAATGAGACCCCATGCTTCTGTTTTGCTAGGTGGGCGCATTTACATGTGTGAGCTTTCATTTTCACCATGGGCGCATTTGGAAGGGGCTACTTTGATTTTATGACTTAGAAACTTTCTTCAAGGCTCTACCTTGGTGGGCGCAAATGCTAGGGTAAGCTTTTAATTTTGCCTTAGAAAATATATTCCCTGCCTCTGCCTGCCCCTGCTCTTGCATTCTATTTTTAGCAAGTTGTGCTATTTTTAGCAAGTCCCTTAATTTTCAACTTCTACAGCTCCGTTTTGCCTGAAAATTTCATCATATGATATTCTTCACCTTGTGAACCTGTTCTGCCAGTCCTCTGCCCTGACCTGCTATTTATAGCCGCCTGCTATTTATAGTAAGTTCTGACTTTCTGACTTCAGTAGCTCTGTTTTGCCTGAAAGTTGCAACACTTGATCTTGATAGCTTGAGTGTTACTCTGATGCCAACCTCGGGTGCAGACCTGCTATTTATAGCCGTGCCCTGACTTACTAAAAATAGTAAGTTCTCCGATTTCGCTCAAATTTTGCCAGCAGGTACCTTGAGGTGTGCTGACATGGGTGGGGTACTTCGTTTCGGCTATTTTTGGATTTTACACCCTATAAAAGTGGAAACCCTAATTTGACTTGCATGTATCCCGAACGGTCTCCGTTTGACTTCATTCCTTCTGCATGTCGTTCTGCTTGCTGAACTGGAGTGTTGGGCGGCTACCAGAGTGTACCTGCTAAAAATAGAAACTGTCTGAAAAGTGACTCATCCATTGCCGGATGGCTTCACATGTCATATTGCCCGTGGGATCTCAACAAACCCAGAAAAACCCAGAAAACCGGTTTGCATGCATGCACTGGCTAAAAATAGTAAGTCCTTAAACTTTGATCTTCTCCGCTTGCATGTCACCTTGTTGCGAAGCTCTCGAAAAACCCATAAAGAAAAACCCGACATGCGTTGAAAAACACTGCATGCGAACCCTAAAAATAGCCTCCGAAGGCTGACTTCTGAAAGTGGTCGTCTCGGTTTGCATGTTACATCACTGCGAAGGTTTTGGAAAACCCAGAAGGATTCTCCAGACATGCATCTGAAAAGCTCATGTGGAAACCCTGAAAATGGCTCTTAAAGCCTGAAATGCCAAAAATAGCAAGTCGTCTGATCTGGCTCAAAATTTACGTGTAGACAGCTTGATGTTACTCGGATGCAGTGGAACTGACAGAATTCCAAAATCTCAATAAAATAGTCCCAAATTGAATACTTACTAAGAATAGTAAGTTGCCGGAATACAGTGAAAATTTAGGGGGACTCTGCTGGAAGTCTTCTGACTGCTGCACTAAGCTTAGATTTCAATTTTATAACTCAATTTGACCTTTAATAAGCCTGAAGGATGAAAACCCTAATTACACAGACTTAACCAATACTTCAACCTGGGTCAAACGACAGGACATCCCCGGAAGGACCAGAGACCAGAGAGAGAGCGAACCAAAGCCAAAAGACCAGAATGGAGCAAAATTTAGGGGTCCCCATCTTAATGGGGTGATGTGTGAAAAAGGTCACAACAGACATTACAATATATGACAAGGAGATGTTGGCCATTGTGAGGGACCAAGTGTCTCTCAACCCCAACTGATCATGATCAATGCAAATTTTGATGAACCTTGCAAGTTCTGCCCTCAAATTGCTGAACTACCAGCTTGCTGGTCTGATGTTACAGTCTGATATGTCTGCTCAAAAATGACTTCAAAGTGTTCCAATGCTTGAACTATGCATCCATGAATAATCCTTGCCCAATCTTCCCTTAATTCTTGCAGTTGGTTGACTTGTAATTTTGTCAAACACTTTGTAGGCAAGGTCTTTGTTTGCTGATATGGTGTTTTCGGTTTGAAATGCTTCATAGAAATGAATGCCAAGATAAATAGAATGCATTAAAACACTTCTAAAAAGTCTAAACAAGGAACTACAATGAAAATGCATATATATGAATGCTACAAGTAAAATATGCACCTACAGCCTCTTGGCATTTTGCCAAACATTTGGCAAGCATTCTATTAAGCTGTTACAAATGATACTCAAATGCATAAACAATCATGAATGGCTTCCCAAATGCTGCTAACTTATTTGAAATGCAATCACTCAATACAAATCAACATGAGGATGCCAAGACTCTTGGCATTTCATTGAAACACAATGATTTATCAAATCTGATAGGAACTATTACAGTCTGATTTACAATTTACTTGTGTATACTATGATAAAGTAATTATCCCCTTTCCACAATGTCGATGGTAATGTGCTCTACAACAGTAGCTACTTAACAATGCAAATGCAACTATATTTAACATGAAAATTACAATGCAGATTTACTAATTGAAGTGCCAGACTGAAGCCATACAAAATCTTTTTGAACCTGGACTTGAAGGCTGCTTGTTAGAAGAATTTGAAATTCCTTGAGCTGGGCTGATTTGACCCCCTTGGGCAGTTATTGTTCACGCGGGGTACTGTTCACACCGATGAAAGTTTGCAATCTGCTCTTAAAACCCCCGTTGATTCTTCTCTAATAAGCACAGATGAAAGGACTGAATTATCCTCTCCTTAATTGCAACCCTTCAAGAGATCTTTCACTCCCTCAGTTATGCTATCAATAGGAAGTTTTTGTTTCCTATGATCAACGAAGAAAACTGTGAAAGCCCTAGGCTCCACAGTAAAAATCAATTAAAATAATATTCATCAACTGGATATCGAGAAAGAGCTCCTACTTCTCTTTTTATTCTTTCCTTAGGAGAGCTCAAACACCTTCCTGGCCAATGTGGGATAAAAGATTTATTCCCACATTAAATTATTCACTTAACACACTTTAATATATTAAAGTGACTTTATTATTATAAAGTTACTTTATAACTTTATAATAATATTAAATTATTAAATAAATCACTTAAGTCACTTAAACTTTAATATCTCTTGATGTACTTGTCTGATTGCTAAGTCGTCTGAGCTAGGAGTCGACTCTCCCTGTTCTCCCTGTGATTGGATGCCCGTCTAAAAATAGAAGCCCTAAACAGTGACTTACTATAAATAGTAAGTATGTGAAACTAAGTCTAGAAACAGCTGCAAAGGCCCAATCAAGGTCGACACTGCCAATATGCTCTGCTCAGGTGTCTTTCTATTAATAGGAACCATGACTCTCCCAAAATAGTAACTTACTATAAATAGTAAATGTGCCAATCGGAGTCAAATAACCTGTGCAAAGGCCAAAACCTGAATCCAGATGAGGAGTAATGTCTCTAATCACCAAGTAACTGCCACAGAAGACCCCCTATCCATAACTGTTAGCCTACGAGGGTCAAGTGATAGGCTAATCCTTACGAACTCTGATGCTCACGAAAAAGGGGGACATTACAGCCATCATGTATACTTTGGCAAGTTCAGGCAATACCTTGTTGGAGGTAAGTTTGTGGTTAAGAGTGACCATAACAATTTGAAGAACTTCCTAAGACAGAAGGATCTCAATGAGCGACAACAAAAATAACTAAGTAAAATTCAAGCTTATGATTTTGATATTGAATATGTTAAAAGGAAAGAGAGAATATTGGCTGATGCACTATGTATAAAACCCACTATATGTTCTATGATGGAGATTACAACAAATTAGAAGGTCCAAATTTTGGCAGAATATTCTAAAAACAACTTTGCCACTAATATATTTGAAGGAAAATTGCAAGATAACAAGTATGTAGTGGTTAATGAACTTATCCTTTACAAGGATACAGTCTTTTTAGTACCTAAACCCGACATGAAAGAAAGTATTTTAGCGGTTGTTCATGATACTCTTTTGGCTGGTCATTAGGGGTATTTTAAAGCTCACAAGCAGATTTAGGAGAGATTTGCATGGAAAGGGCTTAAGGATGATGTCCTTAAGCATATCAAAGAATGTTCAATATGTTAGTAGAGAAAAAATAAACAATCATTTCTAGTTGGTTCATTGCAACCCCTATCCATTTCAAATCAAAAATGTGAAAGCATTTCAATGGATTTTATCACACGACATCTAAAGGCTCAAGGTAAGGACTACATTTATGTTGTTGATAGACACACAAAATATGGAAATTTCTTTGCAATATCTACACATTTCAAGGCACCATAGGTTGCTGATTTATTTTTCAACAAAGTATTTAACTTCATGGGTTACCTAAGAATATTGTAAGTAATCAAGACATGTTCTTAAGTTTGTTTTGGCAAGAATTAATTAATTTGACTGGTGTTGAAGATAGATAGCTTCGGTCAGATATAAATGATGATGTATTCATGCATCATCATCATTTATATCAAATCTCCAAATCCTAAGTATAAGTTCTTAAATCTGCATTAAAATATATAAGAGATATATATTAAAGATCGAATGCATATATGTCTTGATTTATGTTTGAAGGCTAATCGTCGGCTTTGTTAAAGATGAAAGGATTAAACGTAATAGACATGTCCCATGATTGGACGTGTCTCCACAGACCGATCATGAGACATGTCGATCATGAAGATGTGTCTCCATGAGATGCATCTCCCAAAAGTAGTGCCTTCCTAAATTTGAGACGTGCCTTCCTCACCCATATTTATGGGAGATTCAATCTTCAGAGCAGATAATTGAAATCTATAAATGTTTTGCTCTTGTAGATTGAATACCATGGGGTGTTCATTGTCTTATGTGTTGCATTATCTGGTTGCTTTTTGTTTCGAATATATCTGATCATGTAAAATAACATGGTATCAAAGCCAGGTTTCAGGGAGATTGATCAGATTTATTTTAGCAGTCAAATCAATCAGAGCCTATCTCAAGAATTTTGGGTAACCAATCTTGGAGAAAGTCCGTTGATAATCTTCAGGCTTGAGTTTATGTAAATCGAAGGCTATCTGGAGAAAGTCGTTAGCATTGTCGAACTCACTCCAATAATATCTTTACTCACTCCTACACCTAGGCAATTGACGAATGTTGAGCATCACTTCCTCTGTACAACAAAAGTGTTGTGTAAGAGTTTTGTGCTTTGGCATCTCAATGAACAATCGCGGCATTAGAGTCATTTTATTTGGATCATGGACTAAAGATCTGGCATTTAAAAGACAACCAAAACTCTTGATTGCAATTCCTTGAGTTAGTCGTCATCACCTGACAATACGTGGGCTTGTGGCCACAATGCAGCACTAGCATCTCGAAGTGCCCTATCGTCAGCATGCATTCTAGAGCTTCTTTCAACACACGGAGTTGGGAAGGGAATCGGATTTCCTTGTATTGCATTCACACTGAAGGTAGTTTTTCCACGCGTTCTTCCTTCTTCGTCGGGACACCTGATAGGGGCTTCTCTTTCCTACGCCTTATTCTGCGTCTCTAGTCATGTGATCTCATGTGTATACCAGACGGGATCCTTGTAACGGGTGAAGCTCACCGGGTGTCAATGGTTGTGTCGGGAAGGTCTCTTTGCAAAAGTCGAACCATTACCAATAGCAATGCATCCTTGGCATGCAATGGCTCTCTTCTCAGTTTTTGAAGGCAGGGGAAGGAGGCGCCACTATAAAGGGCACTGAATTCTGATTATCAACCGAACGCATCAGCTCCATATCGCGCCTATCGTCGTTCTGTAATCGGGAGTGTGACTATTCAAGATGAAATATAATAATCAATGCTCTTGCCGTTAGGTGTCACTGTTATCGAAGAACATGTTCACTGCTTGAGATAGCTGGTGGAGAACAATTTCGAAATTATATTGCCGTCGCTTCATGGTTGAGCGAAGTCGAGCCCAATATAGGACAAGAGGAAAGTCGAGCTTATGAGAAGGCATCGATAAATAAAGAAGTTTCAAATTTTACACTTCTGTCAATCATATGGAGTGTTGAGACAAGTGTTGATTTACAGGGGACGTGGCATTGATAAGAGGAGCTTACTTTTGCTAGCCGCCAAGCAGAGTATTTAAAATCCAAATAGAAGTTGTGATGAAATAGGATAAGGCTTTAATTTTATATGTTAAGTCTGTCATTATTCTTTAAGTTAGCAGACTCTCTCATTTCAAATTCAAGAAGAATGGGTATCGTGCAATTGATCAACGTCACCCAATAGCATACTATTCAAGCAATATTATGTGGTAGGATTGATTTAAGGCAGAGTCGAGCTGAAATTGGGAAATCGTGACGTTATTTGTATAATCAGGTGGAGCTCAAGAATAATCTCTAGTCTGATTGCTTCCTGGGTCCATCGATCTATGGAATGAGATTGTATCAAGATCTCCAGAGCTTGTTATCCAAGATCTTTGTGTTTCAGTGGTAATCTAGTCAGGTCTTATCTATGAAGTAAATTCAGGCTTCTCACTCAATACAATGATGGAAAAACATCAATCTGAGGAAAGTTTAAAGAGTTTAAATGAGAAGCTATTTCAGACCCTTGTTGTCAAAGATTAGTTGAACATCTTGACAGAGAAGTCACCATCAATACTCAAAGCAAAAGTATTGACACATATGTATAGTGAGGTCTGGGTAAAGGATGCCTAAATCAATAAAAATCTTCTTTTGATATTCAATTGCAATCAAAGCCAAGAGTTTGCATTGAGAACAGCAGCGATCGATGCCACTGTAAAGGGCAGAGAGAGCAAATAATGTGATCATTGATATCGATTTCTCATTTTTGCGTATAGGGTTCTAATTTCAATAAGATAAGTATTGCATGCTTGAATAATGTTCATAATTATTATGTAATTATTAATTCTGCTATAACATTGAGATAATCAATCATGTGTGCTTCCAGCTATGGTACTTCTATTCAAGATCATTGAGTTCCATGAACTATTAGTAATCTCTTCTTTTACTTTCAAGACGGATCAAGAAGCGTAAGAGATTGCTTTCAAGAAGAGCTTGATGCATCCTGTAGGTTGAAGAATGGAGACACTGCTTGCAGCCATGAGACTGAGTGAATGGATGAAGACATCTCTTCGAAGAGGAAGAATTAACCTTCAGAAAGAGTTCTATGACTCGCTGAGAATAAGTAAGGATTGCATTGTTGCAAGACCGGATGCTTAATCCTTGAAGTACCTCTTCTGTAGTTGAGATCAGAATTGCTCAATGTCATTCAACCTGGATTTAACATTGGTAGCTCCGCAAACCTATTCATAATAGAGTGATCTGGGAGGAGGTTGATGTAAGTGCTTAAAGATTCAGAGGGAGCCTACTGAACCTAAAGGAAATGATCGAGAGAGTACCTCTGAATGTTGTTTCAGGTTGAGATATGCGATGACGGAAGAGTATCAGTCCATTTTTTGAAAAATGATGTATGAGATATAAAGAGAAATCTATTGTCTCTTCCAAATGGCTCTTCAAAATCAAACATGCTGCTGATGGTAGTAGAGAGAAACACAAGGTGCACCTCTGTGAGAGCAGTAATAGCTATTGCAGTAGCTAAAGGCTGGAAGATCCATCAAATGGATGTAAGAACTGCCTTCCTGAATGGGATCATTGAAGAAGAAGTCTATTTAGAGCAACCTGAAGGTTTTGTGATACATAAAGCAGACTCACATGTATGCAGATTGAAGAAAGCTCTATATGGACTTAATTAGGCTCCCAGAGCCTGGTATGAAAGAATTGACAGCCATCTTTTGGGACTATGATTTTCCAAGAATAATGCTGACCCAAATCTCTATTTATAAGGTAATTAAACGTGATATGCTAATACTAATTTTATTTGTTGATGACCTGCTTATAACAGGGGAAGATCACCTCATATAAAAGGACCTAGTTTCAGAATTTGACATGAAAAACTTGGGCATTTTACATTGCTTCTTGGGGTAAGAAGTCTGGCAGAAATCAGATGGTATCATTTTAAATCAATGAAAATATACTATAGATATTCTGAAGAGATTTGGGATGTTAGACTGTAGACCCATGTCTACACCTATGGAAACCAACTTACACAAGTTGAAAGAAGTAGCAGCAAAATCTAAATTTGTAGATCCTACTCTCTATAGACAAGATAATTGGATCATTAATGTACTTGGTTAACACCAGACCAGATACTTGCTATGCAGTGAATGCCCTAAGCTAGTTCATGTGTGAGCCAAAGGAAATTCACCTTGTTGCTGTGAAGCACATATTGAGATATCTTCAAGGCACTATTGGATATGGTCTTCATTATAGAAATGACCAACTAGATTTACTTGGATACTCTGACTCAGATTGGGGCTGGAAGCGTACCCGACCGGAAAAGCACATCAAGATGTTGCTTCAGTTTAGGATCGGCTATGATCTCTTGGATCAGCAGAAAACAGTCTTCAGTGGCACAAAGCTCGACAGAAGTTGAATATATTGCAGCCTCTATGGGGGCAAGAGAAGCAGTATGGCTCCGGAAATTGCTTGTGGGACTATTTGGTGAGCCCTTGAATCCTACTATTATCCTTTGTGATAATCAGAGTTGCATTTAGCTTTCAGTAAATCCAATATTCCATGATAGATCTAAGCATATTGAGATCCCTTACCACTATGTAAGAGACATAGTAGAAAGGAATGTGATCCAGTTAGAGTATATTAGTACAAATGATCAAACAACAGACATTCTCACCAAGCCTCTCTCCAGAGTTAAAGTTGAACACTTCAGGAAGAAACTTGGTATGGTTGAAATATAAATTAATATTGTGATTGAGATTAAAATTGTTTAGTTGTACTAATATATTTAAAAGATGTTTAATGTGTAAACTCTTTTGTCATGTGTGTGACTCCATGACTTTATGGGCCCTCTCTCCCCCTGTGTACATTATTGAAAGGTGACGATCTTTCTAATAATGAACACTTGTATTTGACATTGTAAAGTGACGACTCTACAATGATTAGTTGAACTATCATGATAGATATCATGTGACTTGATATCTGTGGATACGTCATGATAGTATCTTGTGGACATTTTGATGGATGTCATGAGACTTGATATAAATTGAAGATCATTATGATCCTTACAAGATATTCATGGTGGATATGTAAATATCCATGGACATGCCATGATTTACTATGGTAGACATCATGTGACTTGATGTCAGTGCACATACCATATTGAAGATGTGTTATGAATGTCATGTGACTTGACACTTTTAGTATACCATATCTTCTAATATCACGTGTAAGGTGATATCACTTTATACTTGTTTGGAGTTATCTTCCCTAGCTAAGAGGGAGTGTTGAAGATAGATAGCTTCGGTCAGATATAAATGATGATTGCATTCATGCATCATCATCATTTATATCAAATCTCCAAATCCTAAGCATAAGTTCTTAAATCTGCATTAAAATATATAAGAGATATATATTAAAAATCGAATGCATATATGTCTTGATTTATGTTTGAAGGCTAATCGTCGGCTTTGTTAAAGACGAAAGGATTAAACGTAAGAGACATGTCCCATGATCGGACGTGTCTTCACTCTGTGGAGACATGTCCGCTCATGAGACGTGTCTCCATGAGACGCATCTCCCAAAAGTCGTGCCTTCCTCACCCATATTTATGGGAGATTCGATCTTCAAAGCAAATAATTGAAATCTATAAATGTTCTGCTCTTGTAGATTGAATACCATGGGGTGTTCATTGTCTTATGTGTTGCATTATCTGGTTGCTTTCTGTTTCGAATATATCTGATCATGTAAAATAACAACTGGAACTAAACTTTCTTCTAGTACAAGTTACTACCCCCCAAATAGACAAGAAAACTAAAATTGTCAACAAATGGGTGGAAGGATATTTGAGGAAACTATGTTTTTTATCAAATAGCTTCACCAAGGAGAGCATTGTTACAATACTATTTATCATATGTCTATCAAGTGACAACATTTATGGCTTTGTATGGTTATGGGGCTCTACCTTTCATTGTCCGTATTATTTTTGATATAAGGGTACCAGGGGATAAAGATTTGGTTCAACAAAATCAAGATATTTTGACATCTCTCATGTACAACCTCTAGCATGCTCAAAATTAACAAAAATTATATGCAGATCAACATCATATTCAATGCACTTTTGCGATTGGAGATATGGTTTATTTGAGATTGTAGCCTTATGGGCAATCCTCTCTTAAGAGGATTGGTGCAGAGAAGCTTACACCTCGTTTTTATGGGTCGTATAAAATCAAACAACAGATTGGGGAAGTTACTTATGAGTTGGAACTACCAAGGAAAAGTAAGGTACAAATGTGTTTCATGTTTCTTGCTTCAAAAAGACACTTGGACAGCAAGTTATTCCAGCAATTGAGCTACCTCCCGTTGATGAAGAAGGGAAGTTGATTTTGATTCTAGAAGAGATTGTTGATTTTAGAGAACAAAACTGAGAAATAGAAGCATTAAAAAGTATTGGTCCATTTGAAAAGATTTCTAATTAAGGATGCCACTTGAGAAGGAGAGTAGATTCTGGAGCATCTGATTTGCAGTTGCTTGAGGACAAGCAATTGTAGGGAGGGAGGACTGTCACATCCCCTTCTCACGCATAAGTTAATAGAGTAGATAATGATATGTAATGTAATGTCCCCTCTCTAGGCTTAGACATGGATATTATTTTAATTTAAATGCTAATGTTATAAAGTTAAATTAAATATTTAACTTAGCATTTATTTAAAATATTAAAAAGGGAACTTTACAAAGTGGTGCCTAAGGACATAAAGTTTATATTTAAAAGTGAAATTAATGCATACTCAGGAGAGCATCCAAATTGGAGACATTAGGGGAATTAAATAAAAGTAAATATTTGAATTTCAAGAAAGGGTGTGGGAGTTATGGATGAATGAATAACAGAATTTTGGAATTCATTTTTCAGTTGATGCTAGAGAATTTTGAGAATAGGTTATTGTTGGTTGAACTGAGTTCATCCAAGGGCTTTGTGAGGACAAAAACCCTCATAGAGGACATCGGCTACGGAAGTGAAAGATCTTTCTTGGTGGATTTTCACTCAAAAACTACGCACAGGTTTTATTGTTTGGCTTTCATTTTGCATAAGAAGGGTTTAGATTAACAATTTTGTGAACTCTTGCCAAGCAAGACAAAATTGTTTAAGTTTTGTTTGTGTTTTGGTTTTGGCGCCATGGAATAGACTAGTTGCAATTCTGAATTAAAAATTCAAGTTGGTGATATCTTTATCAGACTGGAGATTTGTCATTATCTTGGGCATGAGATTATCATAGGGTTGTGAAGGTGTATCATTTCTTTAAGTTGGCGCCTAGGTTTAGTGTTGAGAAAACTTTAAAGAAGAAATATAAAATAGGTCGCGGTTATTAAACTGCACATATGCATGCAGAATGGGCGTAGGAAGTATGGTGAGAAAATCGACTAGAGAATAAATATTAATTTAAAGACACTATATATTATTTGCACTGGTCGACATCACTCATTTATGGGCGAGTAAACTTCCTTGGAATTGGGTGATTAAGTGTGAATTTTTCCTAATTGCTTTTCTCCTAACAACTGAGTGAATACATTCATGGGTGTTAGGCGTGAGTCGCAGTAGCTGTTGTTTGGTGTTTACTGGTCACCAATGATTCTCAGTTGGGTGATATTATAGAAAAGGAAAAATTGGGGAAAGTCGTGAGCTTTTCATATGCTCATATATATATTTGCTAGTCAGTGCAACTCACATTAAATGAAACGTGAGGTGTTGGAGAAGGCGCAGAGAATGTGGCTGATTACCTAGAAGTCTCTGCTGGAGTCATACAAGGCCAACATGTAAGGGAATCGTGACTTTGTCTGAGCACAGCAACTCTAATTAGTTCAAGCCATTAGAATTGTTCTTGTTGGGCAATATAGCAAAGGTCATCACCACGTGGATACAAGGTGTGGAGTCCCTGAATCTAGACAGCTATTGATCAATAAAGCCATATTTGAGGAAAGTCGGGTAAGCAGATGAGTTAAGGCTGGCTGAGAGCTTCATACAGCTGTAAGCCATACCTGTAGAGAGCTTCTTGTTGATCTTGGACTATGCAAGGATAACAAATCTTCTAATTCCCACATTAGGAAATTATTAAATCTTTCTCTGTAATCTGCCGTTCACCACAGCAGATGGATATTCTTAGAACAATAAACTCGTTGACTTTAATACTATTGCATATTTATGAGGTTTAACTTTTATTCTTTTTGGGGGTTGGTTTGATGATTTAATATTCCAAACCATGAATAAAGTTGCAAAACATTTAATCCAAGATCAGCATGCATACATAGTGTTTAGCAAACATAGATTGATAAGTGTGCAAAAAAAGAATTGGGCAAAAAATTTGGGGTTAGTCATTACATGATATTTGGTGGCTTCGGTGAAAAGAATTGTTTAGAAATAAATCTGAATCTGATTTCTTGAAGAATTTTTTTTGTTGGGTCATACTGTACCTGTTGGGCATGATTATGTGTTAGCTGGGTATTGGAAATGTCAATTTGTTGGTCATCAATCTCATTAATTCAAGACATACCATTTCACTAAGGCAGATCAATTATTAATATTATTATATTTTCAGCCTTTTTTAGAGCTCTAGTCATCAAACAAAGGTATTAACTTATTTCAAGTGATTGTTCAATTGGCTTGAAAGTGTTTGATGAAATGCTCATATTCAAAATAATGGATAACTATGATTGGAATTGATTCTCAAAATGTTTGCTAATGATTATGATTCAATATTGTAATATTGGATGATTTAATGCCAATAATTGTTCTTTCTTTTTCTAAAGATCCTTGGATGGTAGTAGCACTTGATCCTGCTTAAATTTGTAGTAGATCCCAGTTACTTAATCTACTAGATCCTATTTTACTTTTAATTCATTCTTTGTCTTGCATGGCATTAAACGAAATTGTGTAAATTAATCCGCCATTTTGGCATTGATGCAACTTCGTATGCACTCACTATTAGCCAATTTGGCTTGATTGATTCTATGATTAGTTTTACTTGTAAGTTAGATGATTAGCCACCAAAACCTTTCAATTAATTTCCTCTATCCTCGTTCTACCTCCATATGCTCTCACATATCCCACTTTGGGATCTAGGTGATTTGAACGAGTTAGAATTCGAGTTGATCACTAAAAATTTCTTGTGGTTTTAAGCTAACACCCTGTGGGTTTCATTACACAGTAGCATGTGTTTGATCTCCTATGTGCACCTTTTAGCTCCAAGCATGTGCATGAATGATATTTCAAAACCTATCGAATGGCCTTGATGATGCTTGTTTTAAAACCCAAATGTGAACCATCTTTGTATGAGCATGCACCTAAACTTATTGAAAGTGTTTTGCTCCTTTAGTGAGGTGCATTCAAGTTTTTATGCTCCTACAAGGATTAGAAATGAATCAACAGCACAATGTGAAGTAGACGAGATTTTGAAACATGTTACGGGTAGGTAAATGACTTTTTTTTTAGTTGAAGAAAGTTTCGTATGGATAAAAAAATAAAAAATAGTTTTCATGGCATTGTTCCTAGGCTCCTTAACTCTATTACTGTCAAATTTTGGACATCAATTCCAATTGAACCCTTGTAAATTAATTTCCACGGACGCTTGTTTCCCTTAGATTGAAAAATTCTTTTTTTGTTAAGTAATTATTTTATGATTTTACTATGATCGTCAACTCTTGATCCTGTAGGATTATTGTTTCACAAATAAGGTGAACATACAATTAAAAAAGAAAAAGATTTTGTTCCTATATCTATTGGGCTATGGTTGAGTTGTAAATCATAGTACTTATTGAAACAATAACCCAAAGTTCAAAACATGATGGGAATGATCACAATGCTAATGTAGTTGTTTATATATAAATTTGTAAGTGGAATTAAGTACCCTCTCCACAAAAGTGCTTCTCCAGCAAACAGTATGCTATACCCCAAATTAAAAAATTTGCTACACTCAGGCATTTTGAAAAAATGGTCAAAAGTCTTGTTAAAATTGTCAAAAAGGGTCAAAATTGGGAATTTCCATGTCTTGCATGAAAGTAGAAAACTCAAATTTTACAAAATCTGACAATCTGGGTATGCTCAAAGCGACCTTGTCTACAAATCCCAGACCTCAATTTTTCGGCCCTAAAATTTAGGAAATTTTCTAAAAATAGACTTTTTTTGGGGTTTCTTCTGAAATAGATGCTAGCAAAATTTTCTAAAAATAGAAACTTTGGCTTCAAGGCTCAAACTAATTTTGATTGGCTTAAAATACTTCCTCGTCGGGCTAGTCCAGTCAGAATCCTCAAAAGATCAGTTTTGCCCTGGTGGATCTATTCTGCTTTTTTAGAAGTTAAATCAAGAGCTTCAGTGTCATTAATGGAGGTTGCTCAACTACCAGGTGTTAGATTCAAAGTCTCAAACACTGCACAGAAGATGAGAAATGATGAACATGCACACAAAGTGGAGAATGAAGGAGGGATGTTGTGAATTCATGAAAATTACAAAAATTTGACTAAGTCTACAAACTTCGAGCGCTTCTAAACATGAACTTTTTTCTGGGTTTCTTCTGAAATAGATGCTAGCAAAATTTTCTAAAAATAGAAACTTTGGCTTCAAGGCTCAAACTAATTTTGATTGGCTTAAAATACTTCCTCGTCGGGCTGGTCCAGTTAGAATCCTCAAAAAATTAGTTTTGCCCTGGTGGGTCTATTTTGCTTTTTTAGAAGCTAAATCAGGAGCTTCAATGTCATTAATGGAGGTTGCTCAACTACCAGGTGTCAGATTCAAAGTCTCAAACACTGCACAGAAGATGAAAAATGATGAACATGCACGCAAAGCAGAGAATGAAGGAGGGATGTTGTGAATTCATGAAAATTACAAAATTTTGACTAAGTCTAGAAACTCCGGGTGCCCCTGCCCAATCTAGGCGCCTAGATACTCATGCCTTAGAATTTTGTTAGTCTCCAATAGTCAAGGCAATGACAAACGTAAGGAATGAAGGGAAAAGTTGAAATTTGCAAAATAAAAACTAACACTACCAAATAAAGGCACCCCTGGTAGCCAAGGGCGCCCAGTCTTTCAAGGCAAGAGTTAATGGAGTTAGGGTTTGTGCTCCCAGACAATGTTGCTCAGAATTCAGCAGGCTCCGCAGTGAATCCATCAGCACAGTCATTGGATCAATCAGTCAGTCGGAATCTCAAATCAAACGAAGAAGTTTCATCAAAGGGAAAGAATGCAAATCATGAAAATATCGAAAAATAAACTAAGTCTGAGAACTTTGGGCGCCCCAGGTAGCCAAGGGCGCCTAGGGTTCTAAGCCACCAAATGCAGAGATTAGGGTTTGCTAATGTGGTCATTTCCTTTAAAATTATTTGAGCTTTCCAGTGGATACCCCAACCAAATCATCAGAATTCTCAGTCATCAGCAATGTCAGATCAAACAGAAAACAAATGACAAGGCATGAACGTCCAAGTTCAAAGGTTGAAGATCATGTAAAAAAAATCTAAGTCTGAAGAGTTTGGGCACCCCAGGTAGCCAGGGGTGCCCAAGGATTTAAAGGCCTAAAAGTGCAAATTAGGGTTTGTCACCTCTAGCAGTTCTCCTTCAAATTTGAACAAGATTTCTAGTGGATATCTCAGGCAGTTGATCAGATTTATCAAGTGTCAGATATGTCAGTTTGAACAGAAGGTAAAACTTGTTCAAAATTGAAAAAGTCAAAGGTGAAAGATAAAAAACAAAAAAAGAAACTATCTCTGGAGGAGATGGGTACCCCAGCTAGCCAAGGGCGCCCAAGCTTTTGAGGGCCTAAAACTGCTTTTCCAGGCAAATCACTTCCAAAAGACCCCCCTCAGGATTCTCCGAGTTATCCAACGCATCTGATAGTTAGTTCATCGGGTCAAGCCAGCTCTTGAAATCACGAATTCATCAGAGGATCATGGCGCCCCAGCTAGCCAAGGGCGCCCATGTTTTTGAAGGTCCAGATGATGTTTTTATCAAAAGTTGCCTTCAGGATTATCTTCTCCAATTTGACCAGGCTCCACAACGAGATCCTCAGCTAGTTCATGGGATCCATCTAGTGTCCAAAAATCAAGATCAAACCGAGGTCAAAAAATCAAGAAAAAGATGAAATTTCAAGAAAAATGGCTAAGTCTACTAGCCAAAGGCGTCCAAGTTTCATGCCATAGGGACATTTTCAAATTCTCATCATGCATCGGTAAAAAAGTGTCTATATTCAACGAATCTCGCTCAAGATTGGCTTTGAAAGATTTAAAGCTAGAGAATAAAAGCAGTTTTTATCCTAAAAACCTATTTAAGAGGCCTTAGCATTCATTATTCACAAATTTTTGTAGGTGCTGTCCAAGGCAAGAGAGGAGGAAACAAAGAATTTTCTTCATTTCAAGATTCAAAGGCTAAACCTTGGTGATTTTTCAGAGTTCTTCATATTTTCCAAATCAACTCACATAGAAGCTCACTTTTTCATGCTTTGTTTCTCCAAGGCATCAATTTTCAGAAGAAGGGGGTCATCTTTTTCAATATTCAACAATCTGGGTCAACTCAGTTTTTTATTCTAAACAACTTTGGAAAAAATTTCAACTTTCAAGAACATGTTTTTTCTTCACATGTCCAAGAAATCTTCAATATGTTCAAAATCTAATCAATTGGGTCCATCCAAAACATGATTTT
>VCHN02000252.1:0-48141 GCA_007115665.2 Sequoiadendron giganteum
CTGTCCACATTAATACAAGCTTCAACATCATTACCAAAAACCTTGGTTGGTGCACAAATGACACCTCCATTAACTCAAGAGTTACTTTCCACTAATAAGCCTTTAATTGAAATGAGTGAGCCAGTTGCAGAACCATGGTGGAAGGATGCATGGCTTCATCCCTAGAGGAGAATGTTATTCAAAAGAGTTCCCATATTATTGATCTAGACTCCAATGCAGAGGAAGAAAAAAAATCCTCAGGAGAAGAACAGACACAAGAGGTTTCAGTGCCTGCATTTTCAGAAGAAGAAATGGCATCTCCAAAGGTCTCTACTCCTGCTGCTTTGGCATCACCATTGCTTTCCCATCTTGTATCTCCAATTTTCAAGCTGCATGCAACCACCTAGCTAACCCACACTGCTGCAATATACATTTCCTACTTAACTAGAGTAGCCCCTTACCAAGAGCACTTGTTGACCATGATTAGTTGGACATTAACAAAAACAAATATCAAATCTTCAAAATGGAGACATATCGGAGTGTTGTTTCATCTTCTACAGTACTTCAAAGCCAAACTCCTACTATTCCTATTACACCCATGGGATCCTCTTTGGTTCCTTGGTTGGAAGCTATATATCAAAAGTCTGATCTCCCAAATAATCAAGCTATATCTGTGATGGATGATCCACCGATAAAATTGAAATATGCTTAGCGAATCAGGATATTGAATAAGGTTTCAGCCAAGAGAGCTTGCAAAGATAGATAATTGATGCTCTATCAAAAGGAGGATGACTTGATCAAGTTCTCTACAAGAGCGCAGGGTCACAATGCTGTTAATCTGTAATTGCTTCTACAAGTGACATTGCATAGGACCAGATCTACATTTTGGCTAAGGATAATGAAGATTTAAGGGGTAGGGTGGTGTTGGCTTTCTTGTTTTGTTGCTAGATGAAATTACAGGCAATCTCAGTGGTTTATTCACTTATCTTTCACAATTGTTGTAACACTACATAATACTGGGAGTAGTAGGATAATATTTTATATTTTATATTTCCTAGCTGCACTAGAAGCTGAACAGTCATTTTCATATTGTTAAATATGTGCATTGTCTCTAAATTTTGTGTATGCAATGAATAGATGAATGGTTGAAGCTTTCATTAAATATTTTTCAAAGTTGTCCATGTCCCATTCATTTGTCAACTTTTTTCTGTATTGCATTCTCAGGCTTGACATTGATATCAGAGCAGGATGAATAACTTTGGCTGAAAGAGAAGAACAGGTCATATTTTCATTTTTGTTATTCCTCCATCCCTCTCTAAATTCTTGTCTATTATTTGCCATCCAGGTTTATTTACAGAGCACGTTATTCTTCCTCCATTTTTGCAATAAGATACTCCTCCATTCATTTCGGACTTCCAATAAGTATCATGTCCTTTTCTAAGTGCTTGCTTGAATTCAAGCATAAATGAGATTAAGGGTTAGAATCAAAAGGAAAAGTTGAGAGTTTAGATACACTCACATTGCTTGCAATACAGTATGCTAATCATGTCCAACTACAAAATCCACATCCATTTCCCTAAAGATCACATCCAAAAGGCCTTGTTGAAGGCATTTTTGCTGTTAAAGACACCTTTGAAGACATTTTTTCTGTTACAAGGCACTTTTAAAGGCATTTTTGCTGTTAGAAGGTGTTTTTGCTGATACAAGGCATTTGTGGCTGATATAAGGAATTTTTACTGTTATTACAACCTGCTGGAAGCAAGAATAAACTACCACAGCCTGTTGGAAGCAAGAAAGGTCTGCCATGACCTGCTAGAAGCAAAATAAGTATACCATGTTGAGTTATTTGGTCAATACTCAGCCTTATTCTTCAAAATTGCCCATTTTATTTTCCTTTTGTTAGAGGATAATAAATCTCAGATTATACTCATAGGGTTTGGACAATGTTTGTTTTATCCCTTTCATTTCCAGAAGGCCTAAAGATCAGAATTTGCCCCCTTCCATTTTGTTGAAATCTGAAAATTTTGAATTGATTGTCTGAAAACAGAAAAATCAGTAACTCTGTCTGTGTTTACCATCATACCCAGGTCATTAGATCAAATTTGACTCTAAAACTTACCTTTTTGGAAACTAGCCTCATCCACAATTCCAACGAGTACAAATTCTTAAGATCTAATTTATCCACTTAATAATTTTAATCTCCAAAAATCAGGACAGTCTGTTGAAATTGCATTGGAGAGGAGCGTGCATTGTCTAAAACGAGTCTGAATTTTCAAAATGACAAAACATCGTAACTTTTGCACATGTTTGCCAAAATTGTTTAATGACCACTTGTTTGTTATGTAACAAATATTTTGAGATAGTCTACACAAGTGAATTTTATCAAAAAATCGGGGCGGTGGGCCTAGCTCGATTGGCTAAAGCATACTGTTGCAGGCAAGAGGTCATGAGGTCTAGTCTCACCACTGTCCCCGTGGTACCGGAGGGCATGTTGCACCAGCGTCACCGGTCACGTGAAAAAATTTTACCAGGCACACTGCAGTTTATAGGGGGGCAGTTACCCAATTCCGATTCCTACGGTCTAAATAAAAATTATTAAAAAAAAAAAAAAAATTGTTTAGAAATCATAATAAATTTTTCGAACTTAAAACAATTACAGTGTTTAGCATTCAAGGTACCTCTGATTTACATTTATGGGTCCAAGCCGTCGTGATTGAATAACAGATTTTGTGGCTTCATCCCTATAAATCACCAAGAAGATCACTTTTTATCTTCATTCCCTCCGTTACTCATTCATCACCATCATAAGACGTAAATCTTGACTAAAAGAAAATTCAGTTTCCTTCTAGGCAAGTGTCATTGATAAGGCTAATGATTTTCGCATGCTACCTATGTGCCATGTACCTCTCTACTCTCACATGCTTTAAAATCACTTTCATGTATCAACACGTTTATTAAAAAGACGAGCCTCTTCCACATACCAATAGGTTTGATACATTGGTTTGGTGGTATGTAGAAAAGACAACCTCTTGGAGTGATAAGGAACCAATCCATTTCCACTTGATGGCAATAATCATAAGGTGTTGTTCTCCGAGCATCATCAATGGAACTCAACTCGGTAGAGTGTATAGTTTTTGTAATCATGTCCACATTATACATCAATGGCATGTTACCTTTCCAAATTAATGTTAGCAACAAACAAGAAGCAAAGATAATATCTTAATGTTGGTATCAATACAAGCCTCTCTATTCACGCAATTTTGTAACCAATTCAAAATGTTGTGACAAGAAATCAATAGTTTGCAAGATCAACTACAAGAACAAGCACCCAATGCTTCAACAGAGAAGAAAGATGTTGTCAACAATGATGTTCCTTCTTCAAGCAGTTCAACTCAAAAGGATGGTACAGAAAAAAGGTTCTTGAAGAAGAATGTTAATCCTCCTGTGTAACAAAAAAGTGTTGCAGAGAAGAAAAATGGGCATGTTCCTTCTTCAAGCAATGTTGAGCCCCCTCATGTGCCACAGAACAATGTTGGGTCTAAATTAAAAAATGTGTTGTCAAAACCCATCATGGATCTCCACCTACTGTGTGTCTAGGAGACAGTAAAACCCAACAAACATCATATTGGTCTAGCGTATAGAGGAGTTGTAAATTTTCATATACCAAAATATTCCAAACCTATCAAATTTGTTTCTAGAAGTATTCAAACAACAGTCAAGTCTTCACCTATTGGTCAGCCATGTGAAATTGAAAAGTTGTTGTGTCATTCAAAATCAGCTTGTGCTAAAACCCATCAAGTCCAAACATGCCATTGTCAAAGTCGAGGACATATCTCCCATGATTGTTTTGATCTACATCCTTCTCTATTATGTGGTCAACACACACATTCAACAAAGCAATGTTATCTTAGGGATCTGCCTACAAAATCAATGAGGCATTAGCATTTTGGATGGATAGATCATTCCAGATGGCAAACTAAGACTCAATTTTTGTCAAAATCCTATAGGAGATTCCAATCCACCATTGTATATGGTGACTCATCTGCTCTTGATGCAAATGATATTATTGATCCAATTGATGATAACTCAACATTATAGATACTAGAGCAATGGTACGAAATCCTATTGAGCTTGTCTGCTCCTGATGCATGTGTTGTCGATCCAATTGATGATGAGCTAAGCGTTGTAAATACTAATACTAATACTTGTATTACTAAGCAAAATTGTAAAGTTGCACTCAATTCCCACAGCAGATAATTATACTCTCAATCTCTTTGGTGTTGATAGAAGCAGTGATTTTTTTGTACCTATCATTTCCTATGGTGATATTGATAATGAACACACTAAGATTATCAGATACAGATTATTTGAGGCCATGAATATTGCCTCTTGTTGATCATGCATTTTCCCTTAACTTGCTAGTTGAAAACCTGAGAGGGCAGCTTACAAACTCTTCATGTTAAGTTGAAAAACCTAAACGGCAGCTTAATGGAGACTCGTGATAAAAACCTAAGAGGGTGTCACTGAGTTGTGCATCTATAACAAGTTCATGTTCTATTTCCATGTGGAGTAGCTCTCCACTCTCATCTTACAAGGGGAAACATCACAATTCAAATTTTGAGTTCTTCGAGCATTGTACTTGGAGAAACATCGGGATCCAGATTTTGAACTCTTTGAGCATGGTACTTGGAGAAACATCAAGATCCAGATTTTGGATTCTTTAAGCATGGTACTTGAAGATTACTCGCATTGTCCATTGAGGGCTTGGTATTGCAGCATATTGCAAATTGCAACATATTGCTGCTTATCAATACAATATCTTAGCAAGTAATGTTCAGCTCATCACCTGAACACTTAAGATTGCAAACTTCATTTTGGTTTTTGATGACTACACATGGAGTGAGATCATCATATAACTTCATTTTTGGCACAATTTTTCTTGTCATAGCAGCAGTTTTTTATGTGTCAATATTGTGGACAACAAATAGTTCACATTTTTTACTTGAGAGAAAGTCAGATCATCCAATGCATGCTTTAACACACTTTTGGGTTACTCATGGGCAAAATCAGCCTAGTTTACCCAGTCTTTAAGTCGCATAGTGTAGCTAGCACGCTTTTGGACTACTCATTGGCACCATCAGCCTGGGTTCTCCAGTTTCACTCATAGAAGTGACAAAGACAAAAGTTAAATAGCCTTTTGCAAATTTCATCACTCAAAAGAAAACCAGGGTGAAAATTTTCACAATGGGTCTGGTATTCTCTCAATATGGGATATAGCATCATGGAAAGCTAACTCAACTTGATTAAACAAACTCAGATCTAAATACCAATCCATATCTTGGTTCTTGAAAAACTACAAAAAGGAATCACTTAGGCAAAACCTTTTTGTAGAAAAATGGAGCTTCTTATCAAGAAAAAGAGGCACCATAAACAAGTTGCCCAATGCACAACACGAACAATGGTTTTACCACTACCCTTGCAGATTAAGAAGGGATGTAACAATAATGTTAAATTATCCTAGGAGTGGTAAGATAATATTTGTATATTTTATATCTCATATCAGCGCTAGAAGCTGAATGGTCATCTAGAAGATGAACTCAAGAGTAATTTTCATATTGTTAAATATGTACATTGTATCTAATTTTGTGTATGCAAAAAATACATAAATGGTTGAAGCTTTCATTGAATATTTTCCTGGTTGTCCAAGTCCTGTTCATTTGTCAATCTTTTCTTGTATTACATTCTCAGGCCTGACAGTTGCAAGCCTTACAAGAAAAAGTGAAACAAGTTTAAAGCGCTATTACAGCTGGCATGAGGAGATGTTAATACTTAAAGAAAAACTAAAATGCGTTGTTGTGTCCTTAGAATCACCTAGAGTGTTTCCCACAGCTATGATGACCCAACCACAGACCAACATGTGTTTAAACATTGTGAAAAAAACTCAAACATCTCTTGCAAGACTAGATAAGCAAACAATATAGTTGGGAGCTACAGTTGAATCATACAAGGAGCACATAGAGAAACAGTTAGTTGTGGTCAGGATGTCCAGCTGGTGCAAAGATAGCAGATGGCTAATTTCAGAGGAGCTGTTGCTTCTTTTATGGCAGAAAGAGATCAACATACTTAAAGAAAAAGTAAAAACTAAAATGCATTGTTGTGTCCTTAGAATCACCTAGAGTGTTTCTCGCAGCTATGATGGCCCGACCAGAGACTAACATGTGTTTGAGCATCGTGCAAAATATTCTAACATCTCTTGCAAGACTAGATAAGCACACAAAATAGTTGGGAACCATGGTTGAATCATACAAGGAGCACACAGAAAAACAGTTAGTTGTGGTCAGGATATCCAACTGCACAAAGATAGCCGGTTAATTGCAGGAGGAATTCAAAGGAGCTGTTGATTCTTTTATTGCAGACTAAAGAACAAGTTATATGATTATATCCCTAGAAAGGACTTAAGAAGGATGCTATCATGGAAATTGTTCTGTTAACTCAAGCTCTGGTAGAATGAACTATAGTCATCCAGGATTTCCTTCAGGTTAACACGAAGAGTGTCCCAATTGAGTTTGAAGACATAAAGGCAAGAGCAGAGAAACTGGAGGTGATCAACGTGCAGCAAGTAGATTGGAGGCCATGCCATGTGTCAGCAACTGGCAACTAAAGAATGAACTACAGCAGGCAGAGATGAAAGTTTTAGCTTTAAGATCTTTAAGCAAAAAGACTTCAGTTATTTCTATCGAGACTTTTAGTTAATTTTTAGTTTTACAATCCTATTTCAGGCATCATTCAATCCAAGGATCATGAGCCAGAAACATATTTAGAACACATTATTAAGTTTATTTAGTTTTTACTGTGGATGGAAAACTGTGCATTTTGGAATTATTTTGTGAGTTTAAATTCTATGGTCACTTGTTTTACTTTTAAGTTTTTAACCAATGGTATACTGAATTGATTCAAGTAGATGGTATGTCTGTTCATCAGTTTCTTTGAATGGCTTTGTTTAACTCTTTAGTCTGGCAATTTGTTTCAGATTTGAGTAAGAGATAATTTATTTAAATAATTTGATATTGCACATATTTATGGCCATCTAAGGAGATTAAATGGTTATTACTTATTTCATTCTTGCACTAGATATATATAGTGTTGTGTATTGGTTTAAGAATATATATTTGTTTGAATTCTTTGTTGATGGATGAATATATCTGATGGTACAGTTAATGTGAATCATGTGGAATGAGTTTCTTTTCTTTCGAAACCTTCTTCCTTTTGTGATTGTTTGAAAACATATCAAAGTAGTTTAGGATTGTAAGATAAGGATTAGATTAATTTTAATTTTCAAAATGATTTTCAGCTTCTCGATGTTTCAGCATAGATAAATGATTTACAGTTCCTCAGAAAAATCTCATGTGGTTTTAAATAGGCATGTCATAATGTTGGATTTTGTCTGACATAATGATTTTACCTAGTGAAACCCCTTCAACTCAGCTTGGGTTAAATTGGTGATTCAAATTTGATTAAGTGTTCTGAATCTGTTTTTGACATTTGGACCATTGGGATCATTTCATAAGTGTGCAGTTCTGTTGCAGGGCCAAAAATAGTGGTCAAATGGAATCAAAAGTGGAATACTTTTGCATATTCTTGTTCCTCTCAAAATTATATGCAATTTTAAACAAAATGGCATCACATTTTGAGATTATATGAAGAAGTTATGGGTCCAGGAAATTCTTGTTGAAGTTGCTACAGTTGATGTCAAAGTGCATAGCAGTTACTGCCGAAGTAGCACAAGTGGCTGCTGAAGTTGGCAGGACAGTTCTTTAACCTTCAAAATGAATGTTTGGGTTATTTTTCGTGACTTCTACAGGTGGCATAAAAATCATATGTGGCAAAATAGGCATCATGCATGCTGTCAAAACACAACAGCAGCTTTATAAAAGATTAAAAAGTCACATTTTTAACAAAAATGCCCAAAAAGAGTGAGTTTTGGGGTTCCAAAACATGTGACGTTTTGGTTTCTCTTTGGTCTTCCACTTTTAGCTGGAGCTTTCACAAGTATTCCTCGCCTGGAAGAGGGGGGATTCTCAATCTATTGGTGGTTTTACTCCATCATAGGACCATTGCATATGCACATAGCAGTTTTTCTTTCATAAGAGAGTAGTTGTAGGTGCCATGGAAGGTCCAAATGTGAGAGAGGGCTCTATGGATGCCAAGAGGACATGTTTTCTGTCTGCTTTTAGCCTTGTGTTGGGTTACCCCCCTTTGTAATGTAGAATGTGAGAACTTGTCATACTCCATCATAGGACTGTTGCATATGTATGCAGCAGTTTTTCTTTCATGTAGAGAGTAGTTGTAGGTACCGTGGAAGCTCCAAATGTGAGAGAGGGCTCCATGGATACCAAGAGGACATGTTTTCTATCTGTTTTAGCCTTGTGTTGGGTTACTCTCCTTTGTAATGGAAAATGTGAGAATTCATCATTTATAGAGTTGGAGGTATGAGTCCTCCACTCTGTTTTTTCGAGTTGAAAATTGTAGTCCTTCCTCTTCACACAGCTGCAAGTGTGCTACAAGTCATGTTCTCTTCAAGACAATCTACAAATGTAATCTAAGACATGTTAAGGCATTGTAAAACTTGTATGACTGTGTATTAGTGGCATGAGGAGCCTTGCTCATCTTCCTCAGTTTTTCTGCCTAGTTGAGGGTTTCTCCAATGTTACTTGTGTTGCATGTTGTTTGTGTGGGATGCAAAATTTTATAATCTGCATGTTTGTCTAAGTTCTTTATTTTAAATCCTTGATTACACATTCCATGGAGATTGGCATCCATCATTGGCAGTATCAGTACAGGATTGAGGTTGTTTGTGAACCACACATTAAAATTCTTTTGTTGATGACTGGAGTGTGGCATAACTGCCCCAGTTTATATTTGAGAACCAAAAATTCCCTTTGCACTGGAGGAACGCTCCAACTATTTTAGATAACAATAAGAGAAAAACAAACATAGCAGCAAGAAGAATACCACCCAACCAACCACAGAATCCCCAATGGTAAAAACCAAAACCCCCATTAAGGATTGAGATTCCAAAGCCCCTTGTTGAATTAGAGTGCATACTCGAGCTTTTCCACTAAGTAGCCCCTATCAACAATATCCCATACCTTCAGAGGATTAATATTCTTCTTTCAAGTGGAGGGTGCCTTTCAATTTCACTCTCACTACTAGCATGCTGAAAGCTGCATTAACAAAGGATATAAATTTTCGATCATCTTGCTTTTGTGTTATTGATAGTTATATGTATCTATGTGCAAATGCAACATGGTACCGTGGATGTATTTGGGTATTCTCTGCAGGTAATTTCAGTGATATTGTAAATACACCATATTGGACTTATTTGATGGTATATAAATGGCACTTACTGAATAACCTTGTAGCTTTATATTCTATTATGTTTAATTCTTACATATTATTTTAACTTCTGCACTTGTGGATGACTTTTGAAAAACAATTTGACATGTACTGAATATATGTAAATAAACAGACTGAATATATTTAAAAATGGGGCAGCCCAGCTTTGAATCCCACATTGATGCTGCTTCCTAAAGTGTTGATACATACTAGAAGAGTGATGAGAGACATTTCATGGAGAAGGGTAGGTTTGGAGGAACTTGAATCTCAATAAAATCTGAAAAATCGTAAAACACCTAGACATGTAAAAACTGTTAAAGCTTCATGAGTACACTTCTTGAAAGAGGACCATCAGCTTCTTGTTATGTGCATCACTAAGACATGAGAAAGCACATCATTCTGATCACCATTTTGATCTTGGGGTAATAGGTAACCTGAGAACTGAGAATTGCCTCAAGGCACTGTTCTAGGTAACAATCCACAATCCACAGTATATCAACTCTTTTCTCTAATTGAGCTGAATAGATGATATGCTTTCATCGAAGAGAATCCATCGAGAATATTTATATGATATTGTCATTTCAAAAAATAATTAATTGCAAATCAGCAAATGTCTGGACTCTGAAGGAACTCCCAGAATTAGAAGAATATGAAACATTTTTTCAAAAATGAACCGGTCACACTGAAACAAATCTAATATTTTGAAGGAAAAGACCTGTGGCAGCAGTCATAAGGACTTCAATTTCTCTCTTAGGTTAGCACCCAAATCATGATTTGCTAATATTTGAAAACATCTGAATTCCATGTATAGAATTGCAAAGACATTAATAATTTGATTCAAAATCATAGAATGCATTAGAAAATAGTAAAGACATTAAAAAATGTAGCCTGTGAATTGATAGCACAATGTATAATATATGATAACAATCAGTGAAAATCAGTTTTTACATCAGAAGGAAAGGCAACATTAAAATTCCACATCTGACTCTTTGCATAAATGAAATTCCCACAAAAATTCTACTTATCAATTATTAGAGTAACTGATGGTGAAACATATTAATCAATAAATGTAACATTTTAAACTGAATCAGACAATCTAGAAAGGCCTTGAACTTTGCAGCAAATGATTCAATTACTTAAATCTTTTTCCCTATTTAAAAGCTGGTTATGACACCAATAAACAGAAGAATTATTTATTATAAGTTTTCTATACAATTTCCATGGCAGGTTTAAAATAAATATAGTGACACATTTTTTTTAAAAATTCCATTTATATGAATTTGAACGAGATACCAAAAGAACCATCTATTACAAGTTTTTCTACAGTCTCCATAGCAAGTTTAAAATATTTATAGTGACACATTATTTCCATAGATACTTCAAAAAATCATAAATATAAAGCTTATATTGTTTATATTTAGAGATCTTTCTGCAGACATTAGAAAAAAAATCATCCAGGAAGAATAGAATTTTTTAATAGTGTTGATGTTTCAGTGTTAGGATAACACTTCCAGCCACTATTTGAACAATCAAATATCATGTAGCCATTCGGCTATGAATTTGATTGAGATCGATATCAAATGGAGAAAAGTGCCTCTCTTAAATAAATAAAAGATAAAACAATAATATTTAATATAATGTTTATTTATTATCAAATGGGCCGACTTGTTCTTATTCGCACCCAATGAAGAGACAACTTTTTTTGGAGGCCAACCTCTTGATGTGAATAGACGCGATCCTTCTCCCTCCTTGTATATATGTTAAGATGGCGGAAGGAGAATCTGTCATCACTTGCTTCATGAAGATTTCCGAATTGAGAGATCAGCTCTCTACCATTGGTCATATTGTTGATGACAAGGATTTGACCATGTTGGCTCTTAAAGGTCTTCCTTCATCTCGGGAGTCTTACATTCAAGGAATCAGTGCAAGATCGAAACTTCCCAAGTTTGATCGTTTGAGGGCAGATTGTATTCAAGAAAAGTCTAGGTTGGCTGCGAGAGGTATTGGTCGAAGCTCTACAAATGAAGACATTCATGTTCTTGCCGCACATTCCTCGAAGAAGAAAGAGAAAGAAGGAAAGAAAGGATATTTCAAGCGGAATAGGGATAAAGGTTTTGATGGTACTCCCGCATTCAAGAAGAAGAGGGACCTCTCTCATGTTCAATGTTTTAGATGTGACAAATTTGGTCACTATGCAAAGGATATCCCAACCAGGCCTAATCAGCATGCTTCATTTGCAGATGTGGATGAGATCTCTCCTCAAAATGATTCTAGGAAATTTCTATTCTAAGTCATGGGCATGTGTTCAAGCCGTGAAGGTTGTGTACTGATCTAAGCGCAAGAGCAGTGTATCTTACTATGTCGTCCAGTATTTGCACCCATCAATATTTAAAGAAATAAGTATTCATTGCTTTGTTTGAAATCACCCTTCTAGGCTAAAATTCAGTTTGCTAAGTTGCGCAAATCTGACCTTAGTTATTGAATCATGTTTGTTTAGTAAAAATTGTGGTTTCTCTTGAATAGTGATCACTGGGACAAGATCCTTTGGAGATACCACTATTCCTTGCAAATTGTGAAGATCTTTGAGTGTGACTCTGAGATGAAAAGAGAATCACAACTTCATTGTGATTAGATGACCACATCGATAACATTCTCTTTGTGCATGAACTATGTTGGTGCCTTGAGAGGCCTGATTCTATGTTGTATATGCTGGCTGCATAATATATAATCCATTATTATTATTAATCCTTAAAATGCAGATTGGATCTAGAAGCAAATGAATGATGAATTTCTTATCTGGGATTATTTAAGGAGATTCTGATGAGATAAATATTTTATGTTCATGAACTCCTCATGTAGTTATTAATTCATGCTATAACATTGAGATAGTTCCAACATTGGTGTTTCTCTTCAGAATAGCTGAGTTCTTTGAACTAGTAGTAATCTCTCCTTAATATCTTCAGAACGGACCAAGAAGCGTAAGAGATTGCTTTCAAGAGAAGAAGAGTTTGATGCATCTTGTAGGCTGAAGCATGGAGACTCAGCTTGCAGCCATGGGACTGAGTTGGTGGCTAAAGACATCTCTCGAAAAGGAAGAACCTATTTAAGTTGTCATTGTGATCAGTCTTTTCGAAGAGCAGAAATTAATCTTCAGAGGTGTTGATGCATGTTTTATGACACACCAAACACTCTAGAATAAAGAATCCAAAGACGCTCTATCCTCTCTTGAAAAACTATCTCGTATGCTAATACTGCAAGAAAGATCATACAGCAATTCCAATGTTTCGTAAGTTAGGTGCGGATAAGCTCTGTGGTTGTTGTGATTTGCCGGGGACACAAAGGGATTTACTCTAGTATGTTACTCAGAAAGCAAGGACTCGAATGCAATATTATTATTTTTTTTTTAACTTTTATGATTTTAGATGAAAAAAGTGAAAAAGGAGTAAGGGTTTAGAAATCCTATACTATTCCTACGAAATCAAGAGACTGTAAGGATTGAGTGAAACTAACAAAAAAACCATACTTTGTTTCACCACGCTAAACGACAACTACACAAAGCAAGTGCAATCTTCTGGGATTTGTGCTTAAGATTTCCTTACTACGAACAACACCATCAATAGAACAACATTATTCGAAGTAAACATTGAAGTATCCACATCAAGGCTTAGTCTAACTTTACGCATTGAATGAAAAGCATCCATCCAAAGAAAGTATGAGCCTAGTTTCACTAATCTTTACTATCAATCTATCATTCCATTAACATACATTCAAATAAAATTCTAACTTGAATCCATTCTACGAGGAAGAGAAATATGCGACCATGCAACCATTTGACAATGAAAGGATTCAAAGCATCTCATGCATTATGAACTTTATTATCAAAATAGTTTTCCAGCAACAATTTCATAGAACTCTCTCTCTTATTCTCTACTATCTATGCTCTCTAATCTATGCTCTACAATCTCTTATCTCTTTCTCTTCTATCTCCTATTCTCTATATCCATATCAAATGAGAGAGTGGGGGTACTTATAGAGTTTCAAGAATACAATGAATGGCCAAGATCAATTCAAGATTAACGGCCAACATTTGAAATAACGTCACCCTAATTAGGGTTGCCCAAATAACAATCAGTTAACAAACAAAGAAGTCATCCACTAGGAGTTGCGCCCTTATCCGCTTCCATAGCACTACGTTCAATGAATTTGGACACAATGGCACTGATTTCCTCCATGGTGATGTCCGGCAGTGTGTTAACTTTGTATTCCAGCAAGTCTAGACTATCTGCACATTCTGCAAAGGCGATCACCCATTTTGATTCCTGTTGCAGGAAGGTGTTTCGGACAGTCAGAAAGTTGAATGCCTTAGTCAAATTCTCTTTCAGGATTGGCCCGGTGGAGAAAATCCTTTGAACTTATCCTTCAGATTTTCTGGCTGTAAGTCATTTTCTCGAACAATGTCCTTGTCAAGCACATCCGCAACCATGTGGAAAATTTTATTCTGGATTCCTTTTACTTGTTCTTCAATTTTGGCGCCATCTGCTTTCACTCTCTCCAAGACTTCTCCACGTGAAATCAGTGCAAAACACCAATTGTTGAAATCGTATGTTGCTCCTGCTGCAATGATCTCCTCATTGATCAATCTTTGCTTTGAAATTCCCTTTATCTCTCGAAGACATGGAATAATTTTGCTTTGAATGTCTTGGAGGCCATTCCATGCTTCTGCTAGGTTTACAACTTGCAAGAGTAGAGAAGAAGTTTGCCCATAAACATATGCCAACTTTTCTGTGAATGCCTTTGCTTCTTTTTTTTCTGCCATCCATTCTTTGGTTTCCTTGGCGGTAGTCAACTCTTCTTCAAAATTTCTTACTGGCTCCTGTGAAGAGTTTAGAAGTGGAGGGGCTGATTGGTCACCTTGATTGAGCGGCCTTGTTAGATGCTGGATGTATTCCTTTAGGCGCTCAATCTCCATTTTGTACTCTCTTTTCTTCGCCACTTCTTTATCTAGCCTAGATTTAATGGTGGAAATAGAGTTATCCAGGTCCTCAACTTCCTGCCCTTTTGTTGTTGGACCAATATCAATGGTTGTGACAGCATATTCACTTGGGGCAATTTCATCACGTGATTTCTCAACTGTAGGCACTGCAATCTATACTGTACGGTTACCAGCTTCATCTCTCTATATTGTAGAAAATTTCTTGGTTGGCTTCTTTGTAGTAGCTTGTTCTAGCCTTGCCAAGAAGTCTGCAGTATCATCTTCTTCTGGTATCTCTGCTGGTACCTTAATTTTAAGTCTTTCTTTCAACCAATCTAGGATTGTTGACTGTTCAATTCCATCTTCCTGATTATCTTGAATGTCTTGCATGTCCTGAATTTCCTGCACAGATGGATTTTCCTGAATTCCCTTGAGGGCGGAAATCATTCCCTCTTGGAATTCTCCTCCCATGACATCTACATCATCATCTAACTCATAAATCTCCATGCTTGTAGGGGAGTGGTGATAATCATCTTCCAACTGCATTGGCTCCATATCCTTTTCTAGAACTGGCGAAGGAAATCTAATTTGTCCCCATGACTCTTCCTCCATGATCAATATCTCATCCACATTTCTGGATGTGGCTGAATGAAGGGGCTTGGACTTCTGCATCTTCTAGGCAGGTCCCTCATCTACTGCCTTCTCCTTGCCCTTTCTTATAGAGTCATCGATCCTTTCTTTTCTCTTCTTTGGGTCAGCAATCTCAGTTAGTTCACCTCCCTGAGATGCACCGGCATTAGAAGAACAAGACTCTGCCTCACCCATCAAGTCATATGTAAATGGCACATTTCTTTGTCGTAAAATTTGCACTTGTTGGTCTACCCACCATAGCGAGTACTTAAACACAGGCCTCATAAAAGTTGTTAAGTCACCAAGTTCAAGCTCAGACCATCTCATAGGAGGAAGCGGTTGCTTTTCATTGAAGCCCGGTTGCACGTATACTTCATCATCATCAAGTTGATCAGGTACCCGAAAGAGCTCTGTTGTCCTGATCAACTCCAATGGCAGTCTTGACCATAGTCTTCTCCTTACTTCATGCTCATTAGCAGGATTTGCCCAGAAGTCTTCTAGGTCAACTTTGTGTTTGTTTTTCCTCCTGTCCACAATTCCAATATGATTAAGTGGATCAAAGTCGGTCCTTGACTTGTAGGAAGTGAACGGGTACCATTGTATTTCCAATTGGGCACTTTCTGCTGCTTGCGCCGATGGACAGGATTCTAACATGTTTCCAATAAAGAGTGGAAACATGACGGTTGCTTTCTATTTTGGCCTTTGAATATTTTGATATGTCTCTAACTGCCTCAGAACCTCTAGAACCATTTTATTGGTGGGATAAATTGGCAACCTGTAAGGGGAACCTATGAATCCTTGAATTCGAATGTAGGTGAATCTAGGAAAATGGATAAACCAGGATCCATATCTACTGATTAAACTTTTGGCCTCATGGGTGAGCCTCTGATACGTTCCTCCTTGGAGTATCCGGGTGATATACATGAGAAAGGCGTCATGCACCCGTCTAAAGTGTGATTTCTCGCTCAACTACAATTGAGGATAGCAATTGTAAACCTTGAATTCTCCTTCGCCACTACCAACTATACCCTTGCAAATTAGGCCAGCATATCTGTAGGTTCTAGCAAGCAAATATATAACATAGGAACTCATGTGGAAGGTTTTGGTCTTCTCCAAGTTGATCAGCTGCTCGTGGAGACTATCACTAATCATTCTTGACCAGTTGAACATTTTTACTCCGAAAGTTACTTCATCGATGAAATAATACATCCAGGTTTCAAAAGGTGCACCCTGAGGATTACCCACTATTCTATTTAGCAGCAAAACCATGTCTCCGTAGTCTTCCTTAAAATCAGGTCTGAGCAAATTTTTGGGCATCTTTTTGGCCGAGGGTCTAGGCTTCACCAACCATAACTTGTTCATATTTGATGCACAAAGGCCTTGTTTATCTTCATAAAGTTTTGTGCCTCATCCTTAGTTTGACAAGATGTTTTGTGGTAGGTTGGGATTCCAAACGCTTCCTGTATAGCCAGCTCTCCCAAGTATGCCAATACCCTACCGTCAAGTCTTCAATCTGTCTTTCTTCTACAATAGTGCAATGCACATTCTACCATGAGTTCCGGACATTCCATTGTTGACGGAAATCCTGCTGCCTGGACAATGCCATTCCGCATCATCTTTCGCGCAATTGGCGTGGGCAAGAATCCATCACTTCCGTACTTTCTCTTTCTAAAATCATCAAAATCTACGTGACTGAGATTGGTGTCCACGATGTTCTTCCATTTGGAGATGATCTTGGACTTTGGCTGCGAACCCTTACTGGCAAATTTCATTTGTATTTTCCTCAAAGGCTCTCCTTTGTTTGGCATAAATCTGCAAAAATGCACAAAGAGAATATTAAAATTCAGAATTTTAAATTCAAATTACTTAAGCCATTATTTCGAAAAAATATTCCAGCCAACTGATAAATTAAATTTTGCGAATGATCATGTTGGAAATGAAAGAATTTATCCAATAGATGAGTGAAGCTTTTGCCAAAATAAGGTAGAGAATGGAAATATGCCTGATATTCTGAAATAAAACAGAAGAGGTCACTGTGCTGCCTAGCAAGTTCGCCTTTTACTTTCTTAGCTTCAAACTTTACTTCAAAAATTATTTTCTTCAAAACTTTTCTTGCCTTAGACAAAATTACTTCTCACAACTTCGTTTTCAAAAGAAGAATGATCAAGAAATGAGAAGCAAAGCCAATTTAAAGACGAAAAGTTCAACCCATTTAGCAAAATCTGCTTGTTTCCATTTAATCTAGTTCGAACTTGGCTTGCACTTCTCTCTCGAATGGCAATTTTGATCTTCAGCACCAGTCTTAGAGAAAGTTTCTAAATCTGGGGCCAGTTGAGTGAAGTCTTTTTTTTCTTTTTCTCTTTTCAAAATCTAGCCTAGAGAAAATTCAAATTTTCCCTTTTTAAGTGTTTGGCAAATAAAAATTAAAATATTAAAATGACATTTCATGTGTTATTTTCCAACCCTTTCATTTTGATTATTTTAATCATGGCATTTTATTTTTATCCTAAGGCGAGTTTGATTAAATTTTCCAAGTTATTTCTTCTCTGCCTAAGGCAAATTCTTTTCTCCTGTCAATTTTGCCATGTATTTGCCATAATTGCTCATGTTTTTGGCGAAGTATCTAGGCATGCCATTTAATATTTCAATTTCCCAATGTTTAGACTTAGGCAAAATTTTAATTTTTCATCTCCATGGGTAGGGCGGACTTGTTAGGGTGCTTGGACATGTTCTCCAAAGCCTCGGCAAACTTCACTTGTGTTTGTGCCATCTTCTCATATGTTGGGCGGACTTCACTTACTCTTATGCCATCTTCTTCCTCTCAAGGGCGGACTTCACCATGTGTTAGGACATCAAACTCTTCGTAGCGGACTTTGTCAAATTTCAAACCATCTTGGTAGGGGCGGACTTCATCATTGCTTATGCCATGTCTTGGGCGGACTTAGCTAAATGCCACGCCATGTCTTGTTGAGTGGGGTGGACTTAGCCTTGGGTTGTGCCATCTTTTCCAAGGGCGGACTTGCTAGGGTGTTGTGCCATGTCCAAGGGCGGACTTAGCTTGAAGTCAAGCCAATTTCTCTCCTTCTTATGGCGGACTTGTCATTACTCATGCCATTCCCTGTTCTTCTTATGGCAGACGTGGCCTATCCTTGTGCCATGATCAAACTTAGGCGATTTACTGGCCTTCATCTGGCCCAAAATTTCACACTTATTTCCACTTTCAGGGGTCTTTTGAGGATGACAATGTTGAAGCCATGACCCAAGCACTTTCCAAAAATAGAAACCTTCCCAAAATAGAAATTTTCCAAAAATAGAAACTTTCCAAAAATAAATCCCTAAAAAATAGGAAGTCCAAAATATAGGCTAAAAGTGCCAAAAATAAAGTCCCTAAAAAGTAGGAGGTGTTAGAATTGACTGAAACGACAAGCGATCCTCGTCCTCCAGGCCTTCTAAGCATTGTGATGACATTTGTGCACTGATTCGAGCTCAAATTCCTTACTTGGCTCAGGTGACCGTTCAAAAAACTCAAACTCTAAACTCCCAAACAAAGATCAAATGAAACTGAAGCGCAACGGCAAAGCCCCAAAAAGCAAACCACTAGGGTCCCCATTTGCAATGGGGCGATGTGTGATAAGGTCATAACAAGAGGGAGTACTGTGACTCACGTAGTAGAAGTTGCAAGGCCTAATGCTAAATCCTTGAAGATCCTCTTCAGCAGTTGAGATAAGAATTGCTCATAATAGTCAACTTGGATTTAACATTGGTAGCTCCGCAAACCTATTCCGAATAGAGTGATCTGGGATGAGGTCCATGAGGACATCCCTGAATCTTTGCAGATTCAAAGGGAGCCTGCTGAACTTGAAGAATATGAAGTTTGGCAAAGGCCTAATGAGATCTTTCTGAGTCAAGGGAAGTATACATTAGACATCTTGAAGAGATTTGGTATGATGGATTGCAAATCCATGTCTACGCCTATGGAGACCAAATTTCAGAAGCTTAAGGAGGCTGCAGCTAGTACAGATTTGGTGGATCCTACTATGTACAGGCAGTTGTTTGAATCATTGATGTATCTAGTCAATACTAGACCAAATATTTGCTATGCAGTGAGTGCACTTAGTCAGTTCATGTGTAAACCAAGGCAAATTCATCTAGTTGCAGCAAAGCATGTTCTAAGATACCTTTGTGGCACAGTTGGGTATGGCTTGAGATATTCTTCTGGTGTGGATTTGGAGCTGCATGGTTATACTAATTCCGATTGGGCAGGGTGTGTCACTGATCGGAAGAGTACCTCTGGATGTTGTTTCAGTTTGGGGTCTGCTACGATCTCCTGGTGCAGCAAGAAGCAGTCTTCAGTGGCACTGAGCACAACAAAATCAAGAAGCAGTGTGGCTTCGTAAGCTTCTTGCAAGATTGTTTGGACAATCAATGGAGCCGACTATCATTCATAGTGATAATCAAAGTTGTGTGAAGCTTACTATCACTCCAACATTTCATGATAGAACCAAACATGATGAGATCAAATACCACTATATTAGATATATGGTATTGAGGAAAGCAATTCAGTTGAGGTACATTAGCATTGATGAGTAGACGGTAGACATTCTCACCAAGCCCCTCTCTAGAGTAAAGTTTGTGTACTTTCGAAACAAGCTTGGTATTGTGGAGAATGAAGCCCTAGCTGAGAGGGAGTCTCAGCTTCAGCGATCTTCTATGATTTGCTTTAATGCATTTCTCTCTATAAGAGAGATTTGAGGTGCAAGCCCTTGTTTCCAGCCTTTGGGAGTAGCCAAGGTGGATGTCATGTGTGTGACTCCATGACAACATCACGTGAAAAAGTCCATGATGATTTTCTTGTACTTGTGTTTATTCACCCTCTAGGAGTATCTATGGTGAACGTCATGATGAGATGACGACATCACGTTGAGTGATGGGCACTTGTGCACATATACCATACATGGGTGTAGCCATGATGGTTGCTATCATGATGAGGTGATATGCTCTTTTCCACACATGGGTGTAGCCATGGTGGTTGATATCACGATGAGGTGATATGCTATCACGTTGAGGTAATAAGCTCTTTTCACACATGGGAGTAGCCATGGTGATGAACATCACAATGAGGTGATATGTCTTACACAGCTGGAAGTATTCCTCCCTAGCTGAGAGGGAGTGTTGATGTTTCAGCGTCAGGATAACACTTCCAGCCGCGATTTGAATAATCAAATATCATGTAGCCATTCAGCTATGAATTTGATTGAGATCGATATCAAATGGAGAAAAGAGCCTCTCTTAAATAAATAAAAGATAAAACAATAATATTTAATATAATGTTTTTTTATTATCAAATGGGCTGACTTGTTCTTATTTGCACCCAATGAAGAGACATGACTTTTTCTGGAGGCTGACCTCTTGATGTGAATAGGCGTGATCCTTCTCCTCCTTGTATATATACAAAGTGATGATCGATCATTTGATAATGAAGTTCATCAAGTAAGTTTGCATTATGCAGAGGAGTTCGATCTGAGCAACAGATCATCATTTGTATCAGCGGATCGATTTCTGGATTAACATATTCATTTTGTATTTGCATCTAGGAGAGGTGTGAATTATTCATTGTATCAAATTCGGCATTGTGTAGTGCCTGAGTTGTAAGCAGATTTCTGCTCTTAATATTTCAATATATAAGAGATATATTGGCTGGGTTTTTCTCCCTCAGGTTGAAGGGTTTTCCCAGGGTATCTTGCTGTGTCTGTTGTCTTACGTGCTGCATTTTCTAATTACTTTCAGTATTGAATTATCTGATCATGAAAAACTAACAAAGAGGATAAAATTATACCTGGAATGATATCCTTGTGATGAGCTCACTTGCTGTCAGATCCAATGGAGAATCATCTTCATCATGCCCAAAAAACTGATCACTTGATATGCCAGTTGAGCCCTACAAACAGAAATATAACTAGTTCGCTTAGACGCACATCTCACTAAAAAATGTGGTTACCATAAAACATTTGATATTCACAACTTCAAATATTTAAGATCATTATAGTTGGTTTCTATAGACCAAACTGAGTTGGGAATATGTCAATTAGCAAAAGCCCAAAGAAAAAAAGAGGCCTAGATGTGTTTCACAAAGAAATGCCAGGATTATTTTAGACTTGAAGCTCAAAAAATGGCAAGCAACTAAGGATTGTCATTAAACTCAGCACATCTCTGTTGTTGCTTATGATTTCAAAACTGCAACTATATGATTGGGATTAAAAATGAAATCAGCAACTTTTCTCAAATATCAACAAGAACAAATTAAAACTAGTAAAAACTTACCGAAAACTTCTGCAAGCGAACTTGTGTTTCTGGATCACCTGCTTTTTTCTGCTCACCAAAGAATTGTGAAGATGATATTGACTTTGCATTCGCAAATTTCTGTCTTGCTTCATTACTCTCCTCAATCTGACAAAAGAAAAAGAAGTTTACAAGCACATTAAAATATGTGTAATGGACATACTGCAAAAGGTTTAAATATATATATATATATATTCAAGCGGATCATTTGGTTAATTATTATAAGAAGTGGGAAACATTACAGAAAAAAGGTGCAATGCTGTTGGGCTAGACTTTCTTGGTAAACCCACCTTTTAGTTTATCATCTATTTTGTTCTGTTCCTTCTTTTCTCTTGTAGATGGTAATTTAGGCACCATCTTCTGCCATATTTGCTGATTATACTTCCCAGTTCTTTGGCCAATGGTCACTAATGGAGCAGTAATCGTTACACTTTTGTACATAATTCTAGGAGTAGTAGGATAATATTTTATATTTTATATTTTATATTTCTGAGATACACAAGAAGCTAAACAGTCGTCTAGAATATGAATTGAACAGTCATTTTCATTTTGATAAATATGTACATTTTGATTGAATGGAATACGCTTCTCATTGAATATTTTTCTGGTCATCTAATTCCCATCCATTTCATTTGTCAATATTTTCTATATTTTGTTCCCAAGCCTGACATCAGTATCAGAGCAGGTTATTCATCCTCTGTTCTCTCAATAAAATATTCTTCCAATCATCTGGGGTTTCAGTCTTTAAATTAGGAATTTCCCAATCATTCAAAATGCTGTTCTTTGTTCACTATTATTGTTGCCATTTGTGTTCTACAACACCTGCATGTCTTTTCATGGTCCTGAGAACCCTGAGAGCCGCTGTATGATGTCAGAGTCCTTACAAAAGAACCACTGGAGAAACAAATTTAGTGAGAAGTGAAGGTTAAGTTGTTGGCTTAGGCTTCAATGAATTTGTGCCTTTGTTGGAACAGTTCAAGGGCTGTTTTTGTATTTATCTTGAGTGAGGTTATGAAGTGCGAAGGCGAGATTGAGAGCACCAAAGCCAGGGCTCTGCCAAAGCTGAAGTTGGAAAGTGAAAAGGGATAACTAAGATCAAAATGTATGAAATAATAGCATGGGTCAATTGATGTGAAGGGGCACCCCAGATTATTATAGCCATTTCCTCTAATTCTTACAAAAACATCATATATGGTTATCGATGTTGACCCAACAAAGGTCCCCCCATAATAGACATTTTAAATTGTCTTGAAAATCTGTTCATGTTTGAGACACGTGAAGGTAGAAACTAAGAAAACCTATAACCAAAAGTCAGCTTTCTCCATCAAGAGATCATCTGTAACTATTTCAAGTGGTCTGCAGATTGCCTTCACATGGCCCTCTGCAGCCACCATACTTATGTTTTCAGTGCTTTTGTATTTATCTTGAGCAAGGTTATGAAGTGCAAAGGCGAGATTGAGAGCAACAAAGCCAGGGCTCTGCCATGCAATACAAATGCCAAAGTTGGAAAGCGGAAAGGGGTAACTAAGATCAAAATAGATGAAATAATAGCATGGATCAATTGATGCGAAGGGCCACCCCAGATTTTCATAGCCACTCCCTCTAATTCTTGCAAATACATCTTCTATGACTATCGATGTTGGCCCAACAAAGGTCCCTCCATAATAAACATTCTAAATTGTCTTGAAAGTTTGAAACACATGAAGGTAGAAAACATATAACCAAAAGTCAGCTTTCTCCATCTAGAGATCCTTTGTAATTATCTCAAGTGTTATGCACATTGCCTTCACACAGCCCACTGCTGCCACCACACTTATGTTTTATGTGTTTTCTTCTTTTTTAATTGGTGGATGGAAGTAGGTGATGAGTAGCAGTTCTGGAGGAAGCAGATAGATTGTTTTGTTAAAAGGACCAACAACGGGTTGTATTCTACAAAGGTAACTACTCTGCCTAGCACCATGTCTTCAACGCCTCGAATAGAGATAAAGCTAAAGATCTAAAATCATGGCCTCCCATTCTTGCTCCTTGTTTGAAATGTTTCTGCCACCATAGTATGTGTTTGATTCCAAGATTTTTTCATTTAGAATTTTTTATTGGGGAATTTAGGGTTTACATTTTTTGACAAAGTATTTTATATTTTAGGTTTCGAATAAGTTTGGGGATAAATTTGGGTGTTTTTAAAATTAACAAAGATGAGTCATTAGCTTGGGAGGCAAATTAGCTTGGGAGTTGTTTCTTTTCAAAACCAAAATTTTTTTAGGGGGGCATTTCTTGTAATTTGACTAAAAAGGAAGTTTCCCTTTAGTAGAGAAAATTTTATTTTAAGAGGGGTCATCTTTTAGCCAATATTGTGGAAGGGGGAAACATTTTTAGTTTTGTCGAATATTTCGAGCAATAAGTCAATTTTTTTTATTTTTGGTAGAAGTCAAACTCAAAAATCAAACAAATTGTAGTGTTTGGTAGACACAATGCCTCTAGTTCAAGTGTACAAGTTAAGTTATCATGACTGAACTACTACATCTAATGACTAACATAGCAGCAGCAACGACATATGTGGCTTCGTCCCTCTAAATCATTGGGGAGAAATAAGGACACTATCATTTTCAATTCATTCCCCTCTATTATCCATTTGTCACTATCATAAAACATAAATCTTGACAATATGAAATTTTGATTTCTTTCTAAATAGGTGTCATTGATAGGACAAACCATTTTCATGTGCTACCTAAGTGCCAAGTACCTCTCTACTCTTATGTGCTTTAACATCTCTCTCATGTACCAATGGGTATATTGAAAGGACAAGTTTCTTCCACATATTGACAAGTATATCGAAAGGGCAGGCATGTTGAGAGATTTGGTATATCAATCCAATTGTACATAGAAAAGGAAACCTTTTGGAGTGATAAGGAACCAATCCACATCCCCATTTGATAGCAAAAGTCACTAGGTGTTGTGAATTGTATTGTCTCCAAGCATTATCAAAATGTTGGCATCAATAAAGCCTTTGCTTATGCAATTTTGCAATCAATACAAGATGTTACAACAAGAAATCAATAGGTTGCAGGATCAATTACAAGATCAAACACCCAATGCGCAAAGAAGAAAGATGTTGTCAAAAATGATGTTATTTCTTCATGCAGTTCAACTCACAAGGCTGGTAAAGACATAAAGTCCTTGAAGGAAAGTGTTTAGTCCCCTCCTATGCCATAGAACAATGTTATCATGATTAAATCAAAAAGTGTTTTGTCAAAACCCACCATGGATACAATACCGCTCAGTCCTCCTATTATTGAATCTCCACTTGTTGGGCAAGTCCGAGAGACAATAAAATCCAACAAACATTGTATTAGTCTAGGAGACAATAACAAAGTCAAATCTTCACATGTTGGTCAACAATGTGAAATTGACAAGTTGTCCTGTCAATCAAAATCACCTTGCACTAAAACCCATCAAGTCCAAACATGTCATTGTGGACATTGAAGACATACGTCCAATGATTGTTTAGATCTACATCCTTGTTTGTCATGTGGTCAACACGCATTGTAAAAAGCAATGTTTTGTTAGAGATCCACCTACATAATCAATGAGGCATATGCATTTTGGATGGATAGACAATTCCAGATAGCAAACGAAGGCTCACCTATTGTCAAAATCCTATAGGAGAGTCCAATCTCCTATTTCAAATGATTGATCCTCTACTCCTTGTTAGTGTTTCTTAGATCAGATTAAACAATGAAAGCACTTAGAAATATTGCAACACATAAGACAATGAACACAACAAGATACCCTGGGAAAACCCTCCTCTTGAGGGAGAAAAACCCAGCAAATGAATCTCTTATATAATGTAGCACAAGAGCAGAAATCTGCTTACAACTCAGGCCTAGCAATGGCCAACAATGAATACAATGAGGTCACACCTCTCCTAGATGCACAAGATACAAATGAATATGTTCTTCCTTGAAATCGGATCTGCTGCTATGAAGTGCGAATTTTGCTCTTAAGGAAATGCGAACTTGCTTGGTGGATTGGATGATACAATGACAAATAAGACCTTGTATTTATACAAGTGTGGCGCCTCTTCAACATAAGTCGGCCCACATAAAAGAAACATAATAAATATAATAAACATGATAAGGTCGGCCCAAGTAATAACCAAAGTATGCGAGCAAGATAGGGTCGGCCCTCTTCATTCATTAAATATTGTAATCATGAATTAAATAGCTGAAGGCTATTCATTTAATTCATGTACTTCTTCTTGTAAATTGTGCGAAGGAAGTGCAGCCCTAAGCTGCTATAACATCAACACTCCCTCTCAGCTAGGGATGAACTTCCACCTACACAAGACACATCGTATCAGAATGTAAACAAAATAGAATATCACCTCATCATGATATCAACCATTATGGCTACCTCCATAGATGGTATGAACAAGAGCTCATCACTTAATGTGATGTTGTCACCTCAATGTGACTTTCACCATGGTTCCTCCAGAGGGTGATACACAAGCACAATTAAGTCATCACGGATTCCCTCACGTGATGCTGTCATGGAGTCACACACATGACATCCACCATGGCTCTGCCAAAAGGTGGAAACAAGGGCTTTCACCTCAAATCTCAAAGAGAAATGCATTAACAAAAATCATCACGGATTCCCTCACGTAGTACTGTCATGGAGTCACACACATGACATCCACCATGGCTCTCCCAGAGGGTGGAAACAAGGGCTTTCACCTCAAATCTCTCTCAATAGAGAATTGCATTATCAAGGGCTTGCACCTCAACTCTCTCTCAATAGAGAATTGCATTATCAAGGGATTTCACCTCGAACTTCTCTCAAGGAAGAACTCATTAAACAAAGGAACACTGATACTGAGACTCCCTCTCGATCCTGGCTTCAGAGATTGCAAGGAAGACTTCTGGAGATGTACTCCCTCTAGCCACCAACTCAGTCCCTCTAGTGTTTACTCCCTCTTGATCATTTCTTTGGTTGACATGACTTCTTCACAAGATGCCTCAAGCTTTTCATCACTAAGTAATCTCTTATCATCTTCTTCCCCCTAAACCTGTCCAGGAAGCATTTTTAGATAGAGATTACTAACAGTCCATAATTATCCAAAGAAATATCAAGATTAGAATTGTACAAGTTATATCATGAATGAAATTTTTCCAAAGATCTTATGCTAGTGAACACAACACAATTCAAGAGAATCTACTATCTCTCTTAATTACAAGATCCAAGGAATAAATAAATGATATAGCTCAGCAACCAAAGAATACTTATCTTTTTAACTATTCTGATAGGTCCAAATGCTGGACATAGTGTGATACGTTGTACTTGAGCTCAGATCAATCCGTACCCTTCACAGTTTGAACACAATGACGACCTGAAAGGTACTTTGACTTCAAGAGATATCTCCAGCCATCAATATAGTCCAATGATTGCAAGCTATGACTCCAAGCTTGATCATTTCTTCATTCGGTATGACTTCGCTATCCAATCTTTCCAGATGCAAATTGCTTGATGCTCAGGTTATCTCCATGTTATAGCATAGATCTGCAAACAAAATCTTAAGGGAATAAATGACAAACCAAAAGTTCAAGATTTTTTGAAAAAATCGGGAAAAAATCGGGAAAAAAATGGATTTTAGAAAAAACGTAAAAAAATGTAGAATAATAGACAAAAACTGATTTTTTTTTAATTGAAAGGCATTTCCATAGCAATAGAGATATAGAGAGCAAATAAAATACAGAGTTTAACTAATGAATCATAGAAAATAGATTTTGATGTTTATATTCATATCGCTGATTACATTGCATTACACATTTTTCAAAGCATTAGTTCACAATGCATAACTGATAGATGACAAAATTTCAATTACAATATAGTTTGACTTTGTACTTTGTAGTACAAAGTTTCAAAAATCGAAAGTAGCCTATGACTCTTACTAGTTGCTACTATAAATTATTAAATAGAGCTATGCTAGAGGCTTGCAGGCCCTGATGATGAAGCTCCTGGGGCTTTGCCTGACCTCCTAAGTTTATCAATCACACGAGGATCAAAGTTGACCTCCTCTAGGATCTCAAAATCCTCAACCTCAAGAGCTTCGTCATCATTAGCAATCCACTCATTGTCTGGATCAATCTCATCAAGGTCAATTGGCTCAGCATCCTCAATGGTACCTAGTTTTTCCCATGGACAAGTTAGTCTTTGGATTACAAGCAAAAACATTATGAATACAATTACAAATTTACAACTACGATTGCAAGTATACTAAAAGTCTAACCTTGAGCTTTCTTTAGCTTCAAGCGGAGGTTGTGGTGAACAAACACCAAGTCATTCATCCGTTGTTGTGTTAGGCGATTGCGTTTCTTCGAATGTATGTGTTCAAAAACACTCCAAGTACGCTCACAAGCGGATGAACTGCATGGCTGGCTCAAAATGCGTTTTGCTAACCACCTAAGATTTTTGGTTTCGTGACCAAAAAAATCCCACCATAGCGCTGAAAAACACATTATATGGAGATGATGTCACGTAAGAATATCTTAAATTTTTAGACATTTTATGATTTTGTCCACGAAATAGAGAGATTATCAAAATTGTATAGAGTCTACTTGGTTGCACAGTCTTCCTGCCTTCTATGGCAGCCTTGGATGAGAAAAAACCATTTGCTTGCTTGTACATGGCTAGCTCTTGCATAGCTGTCGTTAATTGTTCTGTGGTAGCAAACATTTTTTCCATGCATATGAACAAGCCTTGTGCAACCTCACCATCATCATCTCTAAATGAAGAGCTATAGTACATACTTGGATTAAGATAGTATCCTGCAGCATGGAGAGGAGAATGCATCTGTCGATCCCATCTTCTATCAATTATGTCCCATAGTGGCATATACCTGTCCCTGTCATTTTCCATCCTACTCCTCATCACCTCCTTGGCCCTATCCATGGCCTCATACAAATATCCCATGGGGGATTTATCCCCATCCACTAGTCTCAAGACTTTCACTAGAGGCTCTGAAAATTGTACAACTTCTTCTATTGCATCCCAAAAACTAGCAGAATAAATGTGATCTGATATTGCTATACCATTTGCTTGATTTGAGAAGCCACATGCCATCCACTCGCTTGAAACAAACATTCGTTTCAAATTCATTTTTTGTTCACATAGAGTTTGTAATGCAAGGAAGTGTGTTGCAAATCTTGTCACCCCTGGTCGAACTAACTCCTTGCCCTCTGTGAAAGTGCGCATCAAACACAAAACCCTTGTGTGATTATAGATAAATTTGGTAATTGAGTGAGCCTTGTGTAATACCTCCTTAACCCACTCAAGTTTACCAATGTCCTCTAGGGTTAGATCAATGCAATGTGCTGCACATGGAGTAAAAAAGATGGAGGGGTATTTGTTTGTCAGAAGTCTCCCAGCAGCAACACAAGCAGCAGCATTATCTGTTATAAATTGAACCACATTTTGTGGCCCTATTTCTTCGACCACTGAGTCATACATGTCAAACAATGTAGCTGCAGATTTGATTGTGTCTGATGCATCCACAGATTTCAAAAAAATTGTACCGATATCACAAGACACAAGGAAGTTGATGAGTGTTTGATTCCTCCTATCTGTCCATCCATCTGACTGTATGCTGCAACCAGTCTTTGCCCAAATCAATCGATGTTCAGCAACAACATCATTAACATCCTGTACTGCATCATTAAGCAAAGAAAACCTCAATGACTCATAAGATGGGGCTTTGAACCCAGGACCTGCAGATGCAATGGCATCCACCATACCTTGCCAATATGGAGACCTGGCAATATGGAATGGCAAGCTAGAGTAGTACCAAAAATTTGCTATTGCCTTCTTTGCTTGTTCATGGACAGCCTTCTTCCATCCTGTACTCTCCAAAGTGGTCTGTGATCCTGGTGTAGTACGAGGTGCGAAGAAAGAATTTATGTTTCCTCCACCTGTGTTTGGGCCACGTGCTGTAGAAGAAGGTGTCGACCCACAATCTTGTGTACCATCTTCCCCATCCAAGTGATTCCTCCTACCTTCTGTAGGATCGGAATCTACTTCATTCCCAGTTCTTGCCTTTTTAGCCTTACTCTCTGCAATCCCTTCAAGAGCTTGTTTTGCTTGGTACGTGACTTCTGGAGGGCATTTTGTGCAAATAATGGTGTTATTTCCTAGCTCCTTTGCCAAATGCCATTTGAAGCGATAAATGCCACCATTGATGTCACTCAAACACCAATTGCATTTAACCTTCGTTGAACCTGGTATTGGTGTGCAATGTGTCCATGCAAAGTCTTTTACACATGGCATTATGACGTATTCTGCAAAAGCATTTGAACATTGATTAAAGTTGAATCATTCAACACCTTCTACAACATTGTTAACTTCTCATATGTAACAAAGAAAAACATAATCATTTCACTTCATTGTATGATTGGCAGCAATCCACAAAGCATGGTAAATTGGTATTGGAATATGCTGAATATAAATTAAGTGTTTCTTGTAAATATCCTAGATAGGCAGTCTATAAATGTTTCTTGTAAATTTCCTAGAGTTAAAGACTTCATCTACAGGGAGTGAGCAAAGGTGTTGCAGTCCAAAAACTTTTAACATCAATGGCAGGTGTAAAAAACAATAAAAGTTACAAGCAACATTGTATAATAGAAATTTAGAATAATAAGTTATTAGTTACTGTTCTGAATTTTTTATTATACAGTGCTTGTATAAAAAACAATATTATATAATTATTTTACTAAGTCTAATAATTTTACATGTTTTTTTTTATTGATATGATTTTTTAATTTGTATAGTAATATTTTAATTTGTATAGATATATAATTTATATTTCTAAAAAAATTATAAATTTAATAATTTTACATAGTATATAATTTACATATAAATATAAATATTTCTAAAAAATTATATAATAAATATAAATATCTCTAAAAGGATATAATATTAATGTTAAAAACTTAAAATATCTAAAAAACAATTTAAAATTATATACGTAATATTAAAAGGCTATATATTAATATATTAAAAATTTAAAACTATTATATTTTAATAGTTATATTAATATATAGCTATATATTATTATATTAATACAATTATATTTTAATAATAAATATTATTAAAATATATACCTCATTTTAGATTTATGAGAAGAAAAAAAAAATTGATAAAAAAAATAAAATTCTAAAACACACGGAATTACAGAGGCCAGAAATACAGAAAAAAAATGGAAATTCGAGCATGAATAACAGTAAAAAATTCAAGCATTGATACAATGAAAAAATCGGGCATTGGAAAAGCGAGCCTAGCTTGCAAATTGAAAGCAATGAAGATTGAGCTTTGAAACTCTGATAACTGATCACGGGAGCTGTGAAATGTTTGATGTCTGTCGCCGCCAAAGACAGTAATGTTCGTCGCTGCAGCCACTGGTTTACGCCGCTGCCAAAGACTGGTTTTCGCCACCGTCGCCAAGCTTGGTCACTTCCGAGCAAACCACACCCGCAAACTTATAATATTTGCGTGCGATTTAGGGTTTTCACTTTCCGTAGGTTTAATCGCGTTTTTATTGCCATTTTTTTCCTAATTAAAACCGGTTTTAAACCCCAAAAATCGTTGACTTTAGTCGCGATTTTTCAAATTCAGGAAAAAGCGTGGAAGCTGCAGTTTTTTTCATAATGCGATTAATGCGATTTTTTGAGATTTCTGCTTCATAGCATGAATTAATAATTACAAAAACAATTCATGAACATTATTCAACCATGCAATACTTATCTCATGGATTTCAAAATCTCCTGAGTAATAGATAATTAATTCATCAATCATGACATGTCTTTCTTTCAATTTCACAGAAGAGCTAATCTCAACAAAACAAAAGACAATCTTCACAAATTAGCATGATCCTACTTGCAATGAATAAATCTAAAGAATCTTATCACAATGATCACTATTTACTGGTCACACATAAACCTAAGTAAATAATGTCAGATTTGCATAACTCAACAAATTGAATTTTAGCCTAGAATAGTAAATACAATCAAAAAACAAAGAATACTTATCTCTTAAATATTTTGAAGGGTGGACACCGTATGATATGTTGCTCTTGCGCTTAGTACACAACCTTCACAGCTTGAACATAGGCCCATGACTAGAGTAGAAATTCACTAGAATCATTTTGGGGAGAGATCTCAATCACATCCGCAAATGAAGCATGTTGATTAGGCCTGGTAGGACATTCCTTCACATAGTGACCAAATTTGTCACATTTAAAGCATTGAACACGAGAGAGGTCCCACTTCTTCTTGAATGCAAGAGCACCATCTGACCCATTATCTCGATTCCTTTTAAAGAATCCTTTCTTCCAAACTTTTCCTTTCTTCGATGAATGAGAGGCGAGAACATGTAAATCTTCATTCTTTGAACTTTGACCAATGCCCCTTGCCGTTAGTCTCGACTCCTCTTGAATGCAGTCAATCCTCAATCAATCAAACTTGGGAAGTTTAGATCTTGCACTGATTCCTTGAATAAACGACTCCCATGAAAGCGGAAGACCATTGAGAGCAATCATGGTCAAATCCTTGTCATCAACAATATGACCAATGGTAGAGAGTTGATCTCTCAATTCGGAAATCTTCATGAAGTAGGTGATGACAAACTCTTCTTCCGCCATCTTAATGTGAAGTAGTTGTTGCTTCAAGGTTAGGGCACGACTGGTGTTGTTGATTTCGTACATCTCTTCCAATGTTTTGAACATCTCCCTTGTAGTATCCAACTTGAAGACAATCGGAACAATATGATCTTTGACGGAATCAACCAACACTTTCTTTGCCCTAGTATCTTTCTTCCTCCACTGCAACTTCTCTTCTTCCTCCTCAGGTTCGAGAACTTTTGTTTTCACAAACTCAGCCAAATCATTCTCTTCCAATGTGAGCATGATCCTGAACCTCCATGATGTGTAGTTCGAAATTCCTTCGAGTCTATCCTCGATTTTCAGACCGTTCACCATCTTGAGAAATTTAGAAGATAGACTGAAAAAGAATAAAGTGAGTGTTGCAAAAAATCTGATCACAATCTTTTTCACACCCGCTCTGATACCATGTTAGTGTTTCTTAGATCAGATTAAACAATGAAAGCACTTAGAAATATTGCAACACATAAGACAATGAACACAACAAGATACCCTGGGAAAACCCTCCTCTTGAGGGAGAAAAACCCAGCAAATGAATCTCTTATATAATGTAGCACAAGAGCAGAAATCTGCTTACAACTCAGGCCCAGGAATGGCCAACAATGAATACAATGAGGTCGCACCTCTCCTAGATGCACAAGATACAAATGAATATGTTCTTCCTTGAAATCGGATCTGCTGCTATGAAGTGCGAATTCTGCTCTTAAGGAAATGCGAACTTGCTTGGTGGATTGGATGATACAATGACAAATAAGACCTTGTATTTATACAAATGTGGCGCCTCTTCAACATAGGTCGGCCCACATAAAAGAAACATAATAAATATAATAAACATGATAAGGTCGGCCCAAGTAATAACCAAAGTATGCGAGCAAGATAGGGTCGGCCCTCTTCATTCATTAAATATTGTAATCATGAATTAAATAGCCGAAGGCTATTCATTTAATTCATGTACTTCTTCTTGTAAATTGTGTGAAGGAAGTGCAGCCCTAAGCTGCTATAACATCAACACTCCTAATGCAGATATTGTTGCCAATCTAGTTGATAATGAGTTAAGCATTACAAATATTGTTAAACAAAAGTACAAAAGCTTGTCGAGTTTATCTACTCATGATGTAGATGTTGTTTATCAATCCAACTAATGCTAAGCTTAGCATTGCGAATACTATTGATACTTGTACTATTGAGCGACAATATACAAAGAAAATTGTAGAGCTGCACTCAATTCCCACATAATATAATTACCCACTCAATCTCTATGGTATTGATAGAGGTAGTGATGTTTTATACCCATGATTTCCAATTATGATTGGGATATTGATCATGAACACGCTAAGACCACCAAATATGCAACTTGGCACAAATTATTTAAGGCTATATAAATTGCCTCTTATTGATCATACTTTTGCATTTGAGAAATTGAAAACCCAAAAGAGCAACTTAATGGAGACCCAATATGAAAACCCAAGAGAGTGTAATTGAGTTGTGCATCTCTATACACAAGTTCATATATGTTGTTCTCTTTCCAAGGGACCTTTGAAATGACTCTTCACTATCATCTTATAGGGGGGAACATCACAATTTAGATTTCAAGTTCTTCGAGCATGGTACTTGGAGATTTCTCACATTGTCCATTGAGTATTTGGCATTGCATCACATTGCAAATTATAGCATATTGTCACTTATCATTACAAGTTACAACATCTTCGCAAATAATGTTCAGCTCAACACATGAACATCTAAGATTGCACATTTCATTTTGGTTTTTGATGACTATGCACAGAGCAAGACCGTCATATGCCTTCATTTTCAACTCATTTTTTCTGCCATAAAAGCAGTTTTTTGTGTCAATACGTCTCTTCATTAAGATCATTGTGGACAGCAAGTGGTTCACATTTTCAGCTTGACAAAAAGACAGATCATTCAATGCATGCTTCAACAAATTTTTGGGTTACTCATGGGCGCAATTAGCCTAGATTATCCATTTTTCAGGCACAAAAGTGATAGAGACAAAAGAGGAACAATCTTCTGCAAATTTCATCACTTAGAAGCACAGAAAATGGTGGTGAAAATTTTCACAGCAAACGGATGTGGTATTCTCTCAAAATGGGATAGCATTGTGGACAGCTAACTCAACTTGAGAAAACAATCTCAAGCATTTACCAAGTCAATATCTTGGTTCTCGAAAACCTGCAAAAGGGAACAAGCTATCACTCAACCAAGACCTTTTGCAGAACAATGGAGATTCATATTGAGCAAATGAGGTGCCATAAACAAGTTGCCTAATGCACAATAAACAGTGGTTTTACCAAAACCCCTACAGATTATGGGAGAATGTATCACTACATAGCTCTAGGTGTAAAAGGATAATATTTTATATTTCCTAGGTACACTAGAAGCTGAACAGTCATCTAGAAGATGAACTGAATAGTTTTAACATTAATAAATATGTATATTTTGATTAAATGGAATAAGTTTTTCATTGAATATTTTTCTAGTCGTCTGTTATTCCATCCAATGTCAATTGTGCAAATCCTAATCTGTTTTATTGCAACTGACAAAAATTTACAAAAAGAGCAATATTTGGCCTCCACTTGTCAGTTCCTAGCCTCCTTTTGCAAATCACCTTTAATAATAATAGTTTTATCCTCAAAGCTTTCCATAGCTAATTTACTGATCCTAGTTAATAATGACACAATAAATGAGGACAGAATTTTATAAAATGATTAAATGATGAATTTTTGTGAACATGTAAATTTCTTTTCATGGTAAACCTGTGCACCACACATCTGACACTTCATGCAATCAGGTTAGCCCATCTATTGTTTGGTCATCAATGCTTTCTCTCCTAATAGACTGGCAACTAAGTTTCTACAATAGTGTTTTGACCAAGGACTCTTTCTAACTGGTGGCCCTGTCCTCTGTTCAGATAGAATAAAAAAGCAAATGACCAAGAAAAAATTTCCTTGTTCCAAGAATAATTTACTACCTATTCTAATCACTATGCATGTGGGAGATCTGAAAACAGATGAGCATTACACAAAATTGGCAGGATAATAGTATATAAGTGAACAGAAGTCACACCCACTTTCTCAAGCCTCTCCCAGATCTCCAAGGCACCTATTTGTAATCACCAATAAGGACAAAAGCCTAAATGGAGAAGTCCTATCTTTCCTCTCCAAATAAATATGGAAAAATCTCTATGATTGTATCATGTGGTTTACTGATGCCATCTTATTCTTCTTTCTAGCCCCATATACATGAATCAAAGTGCCTGGAACCTGAAAGGGGACGAGATATAACAACCTGAGTTTCAAGATAAAGTAACTACATTTTCTCCAAGAATATAACTGTTTACATGATACCCGGGCAAAGATGTCTACTCTCAAACTCCACTAAAAAAAAGACATTAAAATCACGGTTCATTTCAGGTTAGAAGTTCTCACTGTTACATATTAAATGAAAGAATTAGATAATTACTTTCAAAAGTTGCTTAGAACACACACAATTAAATTCATGGCTCTTTTCAGGTTAGAAGTTCTTTTTATAACATATTAAATGATAGAATTAATAATAAACCTCCGTTTTGATATTAGAAACCAGAAAACTCGGTATATTGAATTTGTTTACCTGTACTTTAGATCGGCTTGCATTTGTTTTCTTTTGATTCCCTGCATTCATTCCAAATTCAGCAAAGAAATTTGTTGATGCAGGAGGAGGGACATGACCAGAAAATTGGTTTCCTCCACCATTTGACTCTGTATCTGTGTTATTCTCCATGTAACTGAACCGAGAAGGCCGAGATGCACTAGGTGCTGCAGTAGTAGTAGTAGCAGTCGACTGAATGTGGGTAGATGTGGGTTCCTCTGGCTTTTGATCATAGAGGTTCTCGTTTGGCTGTTAAGGATATCAAGTCAGTAGACAAGATAATTATCATCAAACCGAAAAAAAGTATAGGAATGATTATCAGCCACTATCATGTGATATAAACATGATTATTTATATCTTTCTGAAGAGAAAAAATATAAACATCATGAAATTGTAACAGTTATCGAGAAACCTAGCTTCAATACCCTTTAAAATAATACAGGTACCTTTGTTGTGAGCTTTTTGACACCAAGTCCACCAGTCTTATTTCCCACAGTTCTCCTTGCTCCCAATGGTTTCTTGACTGTATTTGTCATGGCGGGATGTGAGGGATATACTTCAGGCTTTGAAGGGGTCACCTCAGGTGAAGCAAGTTGTTGGTCAAAGAAAAAATCAGTTGTCGAGGTTGATATCTTTTCCCCGGGGAATCCATTAGCCTCATGGTTTGCTTGCGAAGCATTGGGCAACGAAGAAGATAAGTGATTTGTTCCATTTGATGAACTTTTAGCAACTTCCTTTGCAAGAAGTTGTCTATAAAGTTCAGCTGCTCTTGATGTATATTTTGCTTCTATTTTACCTCCGTCGGTCCAACCATGCTGCTTAAAGAATGTATTTCCTCGACCATTACCTCCAAAGCTCATTATCTTCAACTGTTCAGGAGTCCATGAATCCAGATTTGTAGATCTGGTGAGTACAAAACAAAATATTAGAATTTTAGACAAAATATTGCTTTTGTATAAGAAAAACTGCTTAAACTGCAAAACTGAAAAGTGGTATGTTTTGCTCCTAATCCCTGCATTTGGCAACTGAACCCCAGTTTTATATCATCCACAAAAATTATGGGTTATATCATGCAGTAGGCATTGGCATTTTGTTGTATCAGAAGGATATGTGTAATTTATAGATGATACATCCAAGGTAGCACATGAGTGCATCTCCCAAGGAAGGGATCTGCATCTCCTGCATCATCAGAAAAAAGGAGAATATTTCCTGTCCGCATCAAGAGATGCCCAGATTTCCTCACCGCATCAACCCTCAACCCACAAACCCCTAGTTAATGAGAATAATGATGTTCTCTCACATTTTAATAACACTATTAAGCTGACAACTTACCAGGATTCACAAATCAGACCTCTTTACCTGATATTTCACCAAGATTTCCTCTCACAAACATTGTGATAAACAGAAAATTTGCAATTTTATGATAATATTGTATAAGCCTAATTTCACTGAGATGTTCAAATCAAATCGTATTATCTGCTATTTCCCTAAAAATTACTTCATTAAGGTAGGGGTATCATAAAAATCCCAATTAATTGAAAATGTGTTAGTTATATCATATTTTGGTAACATCGTACCAGAGTTCCTTTAGCAAGATCTATAAATCAGATGACCTTATTGCCATTTCACTAAAATTTACCCCCACTAAGATAGTGATATACAGTCCCAATTAATAAGAAAACTTGTGATATATCTGACATTTTTGTAACAATGTAACATAACTTTTTCACAAAGATTTACAGATCAAGCCACCTCATCTGAATTTCCGCTAAGATTTACATTCACAAAATTGGTGATATTACCAAAATCCGAATTGATTGGGAAATTTGCGACTAATCCAACAATGTAGGAACACTGTCTCAGACCACTTTCACGAAGATTTACAAAACAAAAAAATTTATCTCACATTTCACTAGGATTGGAATATTAAAAAACGTTTCAATTAGTTGGAAATTTTGCAATTCATCTGCCATGTTGATAAAACTTTCACACACCGCTACCACTAAGATTTACAAATCTGACAGCTTCAATTTGCATTTCACTGAGATTTGCTTTCACAAAAACTGCAATATTTATCAAAATCCCAATCATGACTTATCTGATAATGTGGTAACAATGGATGAGACCACTTTCACTAAGATTCACAAATCTGACCACTTTTACTATTGCACTGACATTTACTTTCACAAATTTGGGACAATTACCAAAATCCCAATTGTGACTAGTCTGGTAAAGTGGTAATAACGCATGAATCTATACCATATGGCATTTCAATTGACATTGCACTGAGATTTGCTTCAACAAAGTTTGGGAAATTTACCCAAATCCCATCTGAGACTACTCTGGCCACCGCATCTGACCACTTTCACTAAGATTCTTCCTAAGTAATCAGTTAGTTTTAACAAAAGAAAACCATAAGCAGTTCAGCATCCAAAATACATTATGATTTTGCAATACCTGACAAAGCTGATATGGACTCCAAGGCTCCTGTGGACAGCAGAACAGTCGAGGCATATGAAAATTCCATATGTGACGGATGCCCATGTTGGATTTCTTGCGTTACAGTCAAAGCACATCTGTACACGTAGGTGTCACAGATCAGATCAGATCTATACAAAATCACATTAGATCTCAATGGATCTGAGTTTAAACCATCCAAATCAGACACCATTTGGATCCAAAAGGCTTAAAAGAAAATCATTTCTATGAATTGCAGCTAATAACTTATAACAGTGTATTGGATTAGATCATACCTTGTTCTCAGACTTTGCCTTGAGCTTCCGGAATACAGCATTTTTGTCGCTGAAATCTTCAATGCCAGCCATTGATGAATAATGGTGGTAGCAGCTCTTCCTCTGAGTCTCGGCCCTTGTAACTGTTGTTGTTAAGGGACCACAAACACTGAAAGTGCTCTGCCCTCGTCAGTTACGAGCATTCTGTTCCGGTGAATTGCATTGTTTTAATGCAGGTAATGTCAGCGGTATTGTGTCGCTTTCAATGTTGTTCGTGCATTGCTTTAGGTGGAACCAATTATTCACGTTTTAAAAATTTATTAATATAACATCAAAATTATGCTGCGCGTTAGATGTACCTATTTGTTAGGGTGGCCGGTTTTTTTTTCATCTTTTACTTGCAGGCCACTATGGGAAACGTATCAGTAGGGGCTAACTTTGTGCATTCGTGCACAGTGTAAAATATGTTCAATTTAAAAAAAAAAAAATTGGTCTTCTTCGTAAGTGAGTTAGGATCTTAAAAAGAAAAATTTGGCTTGTGGGTATTTAAAATGTGTCTTGTAGAACCCATCAAACGAAAAATGGTTAAAAAAGGTGTTTTTAAACCTCCGCCCCGTTACATTTTCATGACTTTGCCCATACCCGTTCATTCTATAAAGTAAGTATCTCAATATATGCATAAAAAGTTATTTACTTTACTATTTTTTACTATTTTTTTTATATAGAATATTTTTGTTTGTGCATATAATTTGAAATATAGTCACGAAGTACATACAATATTGCTTACAACATTTGAAAAAAAAAAATCGTATTATATATTTGGTTATAATCAATTTTGTTTGGATTGCAATTAACAATTTTCTTTGCTTCTAACAAATGGTTCTAGAATGGGATTTTTGCTTGTTCATTTATTTGATTTCTACATATTGAAACAAGGAATTAGTGGATTTTTATCATAAAAGTATGGTTTGTTTTATGTTAAAGGTATATATTGTCGAAAATAGAAAGTTTTTGTGAAGCAAAAGAAGTGAAAAAGAAAATATAATATTTGGAACACGAAAAAATCTTTCGATGCATTGATATGCAATTGTCAAGCATGCACTTGTACACCATGAAATTGTGAATATATTAAGTTCAATTTTCTTTTTATAAAGCATATAGTATGAAGATGGTAATGAAAAGAATAGATCAAAAGGTTATCTATAAAAATTTGCATACTTGAACTCATTATAATGAGAGTAGATGTAGTTGAGAATCTTCCTTTTTCTAAATAATTGTGTATAGATTGTTTTTCATTTTTTAATATCAATCAAAGGAGAATGGTGGTTTTATTTGAAGTCCCTTTATTGATTTAACTTTAGATATAGTTGTAAAAGTTAAACCTTGTCTTTCTATTTTACCAATTTGATTGTTGCTTTGTTGAGTGTTAATCCTTGGAATTTATGTATTGTAATTTCCCACATCATTGATAGTGGTATTTATCGATGATTATCTAGCAGTATAAGTATTATGGATATAATTTTTGGGTCATTTTGGTTCCATGGTGGACCATTTTAAGTATCAAATCACACTACTACATATAAGGGTAAATCAAGTGGTTTAGAGCCAGTTGTGTACACAATATCTACTACCTCTCCAATAAACCCATTTACAAGACCTATTTGAATCCACAAATTTGGTGTTGGCATGATTCACTATCCTTTACATAGTAGGAGTTCTTGGAGAAGTTGGTCAACATCATTATCAATGTTTGATTTTAGGTGTGTTTTTATTGCAACGCTAAGTGCAATATGGATATTTAATAATTTATGTTTTTTTTGTTGTGTAAGCTCACTAAATCATTTGTAGCTAATAAATGCATTGAGTGGTCAAAATATTTATGTTCATCTATTGATGGTAATATATTTGTGTGGTTCATTCATAATTCCCAATTTTATTCTATTGGTTATGCATTACAAATATTTTATAATATTCAATAAAAGCCAATTTGATTTTGAGTATCACCTTATTGACAAAAAATTGTTTGTAATGTAATAATTATAGTGAATCGTTGCCATAGGAATTTGGTATTTGTGTGTGATGTGTAGATGGACTTGTCCATAATAGGTGGTAGTTGTGTCAAGTCATCTACAAGAATGATATGTGTGTCATTGAAACATAGGTGTTATTAATGGGGAAGAGCTTCATGATTTATCTACTATCTATTTTCAACAATAACTTTAGCCCTATGAAGTTTATCGCATCCACAAGGAGGTATTTCATGTGTTTGTTTCATGTCTCCTTGAAAGAATGTTAATGGCTATCCCTTTAATGGTTGCATTTCTTTATTGAAGTCTTAAGGGTTGAATGTATGGTTAAGGAATGTATGTTAAATGTAGCAATTCATGTAGGAGCAACAACAAGGAATGGGTTATGTTTTTGTGATGTTAAACTCCAAAGTGCATGCCTGATACAATGAATTAAATAAAATGTTTCTATAATTGTTGTTACTTGAATGATCATATGCAAGGGTTGTGTTAGGACAAAAATGAAGGTAGTAGATTTATTTTTAGAATTTAGTTCTCAAGTCCAAGTTTAGCTTCATCCTATGTCAATTTGAGGTGTAAACATGTGAAAGATGTAACAGCTATATGCTCAAGGGTTGTAGGAAATAAGTTGAGTGAAATGAGATATGATTAAACTTAATAAATAAGGAACAACTATTAAGATCTTATGTAATGATTTTCCTAAAATATTTTACAGAAACAATTCAATCTACTACAAGAATAGCAAGGTTTTCTACGTGAATAGAGTAACCTACTACATGAACAGAATAATTTACAACATGAATAGAATTTTTTCTATTATAGAAAATAAACTTATAACTAATTCAGTCTACACACATGCAAACATATAATGAAAAATACTTTTAAATTCTATTTAGATGACAATTATCTTAAAATAATGATACAAATCTATAGAAGAGGGGGACCGATTGCTCAGGACCCCAGGTCACAAGAGGATCTAGAACAATCAATTGCCCTGATATACCTCACGCTAAGGATTGTTTAAGGCAAGTTGAATGTTTCAAGAAGGGTGAAAAGAGAGGATAACTGATCAGTCACTATCATTTTATCAACCTGAGAGTCTAGGAAACCAAGTGAGCAAATTCTCAAGTCTGGATTGTAACCTAGGCAACTCTTTGCCAGAGGACTCTAGCACAGAAGACGGACGATAGCGTGGCACGCAGGCATTGGCATCTGTACGAATAGATAGTATGAAGTATAGTCTAAACTAGCAGGGAACTCACTAACAACTTCATAAATGCTAATCAATACGATAACAAAAAGTTGAAAACAACTAAACTACCAAAATAACAAGAAGAATACTTTAACTTAAGAGATGTAATTTGGCAAGAACAAAGGTGGTAGAAACCAAACTTATGGTCGGTCTAGCCTCCCGCAAGCTCCACACGAACGTGATACCTACACATAGCAGAACAGGGAAATTTTTTGGGCCTTGTCATAGTCAAACCCCTGTTTTGATGTTCCCACCTCCATGGACAACTAGAATAGCCACAATAGAAAAAAGGTATGATAAAAAAGCATTGAAAGGAATAATACCAAGCAATTCTAACAACAATATGCTACTAAATCAAATAATGATGCTAAGTAAAATGGATATCACCTCCCCAAAAAGATGCCCTTGAGCACATGAAGGGAGATGTGAGCTCGCAAGCTTGTAGATTCCAACGTTGTCGCAATAACGTGAGGAGAAAAACCAACAGAGTATCACCTTGGAGCTTCAAAAATGGTGGAAGAGTTGTGAGATGAAGTGTGTAGAAGTGAAGTATGATCAAGTGAAGTTCAAGAAGCTGAAGAAGATTGAATGAATGGAGAAGATAGTCTTTTGAGGATGAATAGAAGCCCAAAAGAGTCATTCGAGGTCAATTAAGGGTGTAGGGGCGTTACACTTCATCGCCAATGGAGAAGTGTAACGCCTTTGCAGGTTCCAGAGGTGGGAATCTTGTCAGGACGACAACGCACTGCATAGACGTTTATGCACTGTGCTAGCTTCCCCAATAAAAATTCCTCCACCAACACTATAGGCAGTCGCCAAGTGGGTGGAAAGTGGATGGATGAGGTGGAATAGCATCTTCAAGTTTGATTTTTCTAAGGTAAGGGGTGTAAATGGGAATTTGCAAGGGGTGCAAATTCACTCCATTACAAAATCATACCTCACAAATTATCTCTTTCCTCATCCCATGATTCACACTCATAGTTCGCATGCACAATTATGATAATTTCATAATGGTTAGCTATAATAGCACAAGAAAAAAATGATAAAAAACCACAGTTACAATCTAAAAAAACACAAAAGAAAAGAAAAATCATCGAGCATCTTGAAGAGTGGGCCTTCATCTTGGTTGACTGGGTGATGAGCTAACTTGCAAAAAAAAATTAGATCAGATCAATGATATTCTTATAATTTGATAATACATATGTCATCCCTATTCTTTACTTAAGCTATTATTTATATATCCTACATCTTATAACCATTAACTATATAAGGATATCAAACAATAGTTTGGCCTTTAGTCTTTAAAAATGAAATATAATAGGGACAATCCAAATTTGGCCTATGGCCATAGTTTCACACCACACATTCAAAATGATTTAACAAATGTATTTTTCTTGTTACAACATAAAATAACAGAAAGATAACTCTAGACAAAAATCTTCAAAATCAATAATCTTCATCGATGCAACTTCATTGTGTGCCTTCAACTATAGGAAAGTCTATTTCAACCATTTCCAACAAAATAGATTAATATTTATACAAATCAGTAGCCAAAGTGTATTCCATTCTTCTAAAAGCATATTAAATAACTTTGTTTTATGTAAGCTAATAATAGAAAAAGTAAGGAACTAAGGTGGAAATTAAATGGGTAAATTTAGGCATAAAAGGATTTAGGATTTTAAAAATTCAAGCAAGTTTTTAGCTTATCATTTTCCCTCCAACTTCAAATTTTGCATGTCTTCATGCAAAAAAATTACTTGCAAACTATGTTTATTCTTTGGGTGATGGTATAATAGCTAATTTCTACATGGTTTCTATGATCTCATTGTGATAGGAAACCTTTAAGTCCTCTCTTTTGCTCATGTTCCTTTCCAAATATATAGGGTCCTTGTGATGTATCTTGATCTTTGTACTTAATCATCCGCTTTAGTGGATTTTACAATTTTTGAATTTCTTTTGTTTGTTGTTGGTGAGTTGTAGAAGCATCCTAAAGTTGCCCTTTAAGGCTTGAGTTTAAATTGTAAGTTGATTTACCCTATCCATTAAAACCCAAATTTCCTCTTTTTGTTTGTTATTTATCTCCTCATAGTCGAGTTGTTCTAAAAATAGTGAATCTTCATGCAATTGTTGTTCAAAGGTATGACTACCTTCTTTGTGTTGATCTTTTAAAATAAGGGAAACATTCATAGTGTTTGTATCAAAAAGAATTTATTTTTCTTCTTGTCGATCCTCAATGTTTTTAGCTTCTTATAGCTCTTTTATTTCCTGAAGTCAATTGAATATCTCTCACGACAACTTTACTAGTATCATCATTAGTTGGTTTTGGTAGATATATTTCATCTTCATATGTAGAGGTATCCATTTGAGTGATATTCTATTCTTTTATAGAAATAGGGGGCTCAATGTCTCTTGTAGCTTCCATTTGTTTCCTTGTTTGTTGTTCTTTTTTATTTTACATATTTTGCCTTCTCAATTTCTGAATAATGCGATATTTTCCTTTTATAAGGGCAATAGCTAAAACTTCCTTATCATATTCAATAGTTTATTCCCCTATTCTAGCCATTGCACTTGCAATGAATGCTAAGTTTTGTAAATCAAATTTTGATTCAGCACCCAATTTTATTTTTCTCTTTTTGAGGAGTGGAAAATTTAGGTAATTTCCTAGTTTCAAATCTCATAGCATCATGGATCTTAGCTTCAAGGGTTTCATTATCAATTGGCACATCTGTAGGAGCTTCAACTTCAAGAGTTTCCTCATCAAGAGCTTCAAATATCAAGCCACTAGGTTATTTTCATCCTCATTTTGAAGAAATACATCTCAACTCATTGGTGGAACAATGAGTTTTAAACCCTTTATAACCAATAATTTGATTAATTTGTGATGGGCAAGGGAAATTTCACACCCATTTCTTACTTCTTTACATATCCTTTGTATTGAATGGAACAAATAATAGGGTATATTAATAGGATAAACAATATGCATATGGCACATTAACATGAAGTGATCAACAAAAATGTAAGGATACCTACCTTTGTAGGTGATATACTAGATAAAAAACTTTGCAACAAAATTCCATAGTTTAGGTAATGAAGCTTGTTGTGTTCCTTGGCCATGCACCATTTCAACTAATTCCTCACGTTGTAAGAACTATGTTTGTAGGGGTTTTAAATCTTTACTTTGCTGGAACCCATAGGAAATAATGGTTCACTACTTTGGGATAACCCAATAGATTCAACAACTATATTTAAATGGTAACTGGGAACGTAATTCCCCTCAAAGTGACCTGGTTATTAGTGAAACCTAGCAATTTATATGATAATCTAATCATCAAACCTACACAACTTTCTAAAAAACACATGTCATTGTGCCTATTTGAAAATTTTATACACCTTCAATTATTTTATGTCGATAGGCTACTAGTGTATGGGTTCCACCCATGATGTGTGACAGGAAGTTGATATTGATGTTGCAGCATAAATGGTTATACTGCTACACCCTATCTCTTAGTTACCAAGTTACTTTTACCTTCATGATTAAATAAGATGATAAATGTTTATTAGAAATTTAATGTGTTCAGTAGGAGAATAAAATACTAAACTATGTATTATGAGGTTATTGCTTTTGAAGGAATATTTATGTTTTATATTGATAGAAAATACAATGAATGTATATAAATTGTAATATGATTACTTTAATGCTTTGATGATGCAAATTATTTATATGTGAACGACTAACTACCTATGTGGTGCACTAAGTTGGATGTAAGAATGAATCAAGCCCTCAGATACAAGAGGGGGAGTATCACTCAGGAGAGGAGCTTGGTTTGGTAACCTTTATTGAGCCTAACTAAGAATACACACACTCATGTCCTAGATTGGTTTAGTTGAGTCAATAGTTCAGGAAATGGTAAGTAACATTTAGTCTTGATTGTGAATGTTGTATTGGTTTATGATCCCATTCAATGAATATTTTGACTAGGGATTTGAGATTGAGTCTTTATTTTGGGTGAAATTTCTTCTTTGTGTATTCATCTATGTATGTTAAATTGATGAGGTATATACAAATAATGCATATATGTATATATATGCATGTCCATGATAACTCATACATGTGAGTATATGTGTGCATGAGTATATGTACCTACGCATGCTCATGAATAGATAACCCATATGCATGGGAGTATCATTTGGACAAATGTTACATGTATATATCTCTATATACACATTTAATGTGCACATGTCAATCGATGAGTACATGAATATATGTGTTGATTAATGGTTATCGAAATAATGATGTATATATATGATATATATAAACGTATATAGTTGTGTTAAAGGAAACGTGTATACATATACTTTAATATATGTATATGTGTAAATGTGTGATGATTTCAATATATGTATATATATATATATATATAAAATATTAATATATTATTCATATATATATACTATTAATATTACATCCTTAATATATACATATTATTAATATATATATATATATATATATATATATATATATATATTAATAATATATATAATATATGGCATATATTTAAAATGCTTTAAGCATGGAACATATATATAGCAGTTGATTGGTATATAAAAATTCTATGAAATAGGCCCAAGCACAGTAATATAGCACTGCCACATACGTTAAAATGGCTAAAGTTGAGTGTTGCAAGTGAAGTGCATAGAATATAATATAGCCCATTGTAAGCATGTTATATAAACATAAAGCGTTGTTAATAAATATTCATGGGAGGCACAAAGTATGAAGTGTGTGGAAGTAAATAGAAACCAAGTTTAAAAAAGCAACCAACGCTTTATGACTTAGTCAATTATCTAAAAGTGTTGTGTGGAGAATTAGGCATGAGAATAACCTTTTTAACTTGGTCTTCAATGGATAAAGTAGTGTATATGGGTGCATGGTTTATGTGGTGCCAATGCAAAAGTAAATGGAATGCATAAGAAGTATTTTTACTACACATAAGTCTGGGAGAGTAATATCTTAGCCATGAGAATTAGTTAATGTAAACTTGGCAAAAATATAAGAAGGAATTCGATATGTAAACCAAATAGGAAACTTGCTTAGAAGCCTGTTGTTCATTTGACTTGGTAAAAGAGTCTTGCTATTTCTTGAAACAAGTCTACTCGTGCATTTGAATGGTGAGGAATGTTATGTGTTGCAAACCCATAAGTTAGTTTGTTAAGTCAGTACATGGGGATAAAAAGGTGGCAAAAGTATTAGCTTGTTTATAGTCTTTGTTGCTCACATTTTAGTATATATAGAGGTGCTCGTTGTATCATTTTCTACACTTCTCATTCTGATTAATCTATTGTTATTATGTTGCAATTCCTATGCTAGTGAGTTGAGAGCTTGAGAGTTAGTGAGATGCTTGTTATTTTGCATTAGTATCTGTAGAGAGATTTGGTAAGAGGCTAGAAGTGGGAATTGGGTTGATCTTAGAGGAAGAAACAAGCGTTTTTGAGGAATTAAGCTAGAAAGGAAGGATTATCAATTAGAGCTTTTATACATGCATGTTGATTTCTATTCCCTTATTAATTAGGTTTGAAAGGTTATTCATTATTGATTATTTTGATTGAAAATGATATATTTAAATATATGTTATAATGCTTGGGTAAACTTACATGTTCTTGATTGAATATTGCTTTGGCATAACCTCTTTATTTGAGTTGTTCTATATATATCCATTATGGAAATTTATATGATGGTGTTTATATTTAGACTATATGTAGTTAGTCTATACTGTACGTATGTAGAATGAAACGTGGAATATATCGATGTCTTGAGGTAACTTGACTTTGTTAGCTTCTAATGTTAGGTAAACCCTTGTGAATAATGAGGTTAGTAATACAACGATAATGATAGTATGATAGACATATCATTGTCGATAGGAAGTGACATCATGCAAACCATATTGATAATCTATACTCGATTGATCACTTGATCGTTACTTTACTTTCGAATGAAACCCTAGGTCGAGAATAACCTACTAGGTTGGGATGTTTACTTGAAATTATTGATTAAAGAACATAGGTTGTTTATTCCCACAGCCCATGCACCATTTCAACTAATTCCTCATGTAAAATTAAGAACTATATGTTTGTAGGGGTTTTAAATCTTTACTTTATTGGACCCATGGAAATAATGGTTCACTAATTTAGGATAACCCAATAGCTTCCAACAACTATATTTAAATGGTAACTAGAGCGTAATTCCCCCTCAAAGTGACTTGGTTATTAGTGAAACCCCATTGATTTATATGATAATCTAATCATAAAATCTACACAAATTTCTACAAAACACATGTCATTTGTGCCCTATTTAAAATTTTACACCTTCATCTTGGATTTCCAATTATTTTATGTGGGTGGGATACTGGTGTATGGGTTCCACCCATGATGTGTGATGGGAGTTGATATTGATGTTGCGACAT